>CAKNYM010052877.1:468954-485630 GCA_932195095.1 Andricus curvator
TGCAAAATTTATTTTAGAAATTTTTTAATCGAAAATTTTCAGTAGATGCCTGTTTGTATTGACATTACAGGCCTCTTTTTGTGTAAACAGTTGTCACTTTCAGTCACTTTTTAGCTCAGGTTAAGTCAAGTTGGATGAAAAACTTGCAAACAGTTGACAACACCAGTTATCCGACGTCAGGTAATTTTGATTAGCCTCCCGATAAAAACTATCCGATGTCAGATAATTGTAACTTCCAATTGTTGACAACGTTTTTGTCGAACTTCAGATAAAGAATATATCTGGGATTAACTGAGATATGATAAACGTAAACCCTTTTCATTTTTTAATTATAATTCATCATAGTTTTAATATAAAAATAATAATACAATCGAGCAGTACTAATTACTTCTTCCGGAATAATGATTAGCTGTCGAAGAAAATAAATTTGTTGAAATACCATTGTTCATTTTCCACTCTGATTCTTTTTTTATTTTTCAGAATTGCATAACAAATGATACGTATTCATTCAAACATGCAAGTGAAAACCTGCATGGTAGTGTGGGTTTACATAATCTGAATTTTTACTCTAGAATTACACTGCACACTGACTGTGCAAGTGAGTGTGGTCTTATCCAAGCGTTCAATTAAATCGATCGTTTCAATAGAAAGGTTTCGAAAATTATATGTATATGCAGTGACTCACCGTACATACCGCGTTTCAGAATTATACCAATTTTGTTGAAAATTTCGGAATTCGTAGTTGATTCATCGTGCAATGAATACGTAGTTTATCACACTCACCTGCAACAAAAAGTTTTATTATTATTATACCACAAATCAATTGAAGATTAATTGGATATTGACTTTTATATCCTAGTTTGTATAAAATATTATTGCTTTATCACTATTACTGTCTAAATTTGAAATAGTAAAATATAACTGATTTTCGTTAAATTTCTACTAATTGCTGTGGCTAGAATTTAGTTACTGACAATTAGTAAAAATATACTGATTCAATTAGTAATTATAGCTACACGCATGCGTACTATTTAAACTTACAATGAAATATTTATCAAACTCAGAAAAAAAATCCCGCTTTCATCTTAAAGAAAATGTTAGAAAACAGAACTTGTCTTCTGTCAACTCAATAAGAATGTTAGAATCTTGAAATTCTCTCTTCTAATTAAAAAAAATTAAAACCTTTAAAGATTAAAAAAAAAGGAAAACGTCATCTTTACAGCAATTTCAGAGTAATCTTTACCTGCAACAAAGATTACCTTCACGTGTTAAGATTTACCCACCACATTGGAAATGGTTACGAAAAAATTCAACTTCATCACCTGGAAAATTACCCGCAACAAAAATTCACTTTTGTTTTTTCTGTGTACCTTTATATTCCAAAAAACGTTTAAAATGATATTTGAAATATTAGAAATTTAATAAATTTACAATTTTAATGGTAAAATTTGAACATTTTAATTTAGCAATAGGAAATTTTCAAAATTCGCAATTATATTAAACAAATCAACTACTTGTACTTTCAATTTAAAATGGTTTAATTTGGAACCATTTTTAACCACATTATTATCAACGCCTTGATTATCAATCGTTTTGATTTCGCAAACTTTATTTCAAATTGTGCATTCTAGATAAACAGTCAAGTATTTCTCAACTTGTAAAGATTAATTTTTTGAAGTATTTAATTAGAAATTGTTCAAATTGAAATGTTTTCAGCTTTTCAGCGTCTTCTAATTATGAAGTCACAAATATGAAATTAGAAGGAATTATTTGAAAATCGAAAATAATTTAATGAACTATAAATCTAAGCTCTAAAGCTTACAATTATTTTCATACTAGGACTTTAGATTTAAAACATATCAAACGTTTCAATTTAAAAATCGTTTAGTTATGAACAGATTTAGAATTTTTTATTCTTACATTTTGCCACAGTCAATTATTATTAAATTTTTAGTATTATAATTTAATTTGTAAAATATTTAATTAATTTATATTCACAGTTATTCGATATGAAACGTTTTACTATCAAAATTGTTGAATTTCAAACACATTTAGTTTTCAATTGCTCAAGCCTTCAAAACTAAACATTTTTACATTCTCATTCTAATGAGAAGGTATTGGTTTTATGTAAAATTTGACATAGTCGGTTTTCATCAAATCTTCACGTTTTGAGACCCCCTGAGCTAGAAAAAACGATTTTTACCAAGGTGTCTGTCTGTCTGTAGTCGGTAGTCTGTCTGTCTGTCTGTAGCCACGATAGCTTTCGAAAAAATGATCAGATTTGATTGAGCTTTGGCACACTTTTATGGCCGAAAAAGAGAGAACGAGTTCGTTAACCAGCTATTTTGGATGAAAATTCAAAAAGTGAGCACATTTTGAAAATTTTTGAGACCACTTTTTTTGAAGATTTGAAAATTCTATGTACGGTTATTAGTAGTACGCAAAATGACGAACAAAATATTCTTATGACTTTTCGTGATAAAAAAAAAATACTGGAGTTATAGCATTTTAAAAATTCCAAAAAACAAACGAAAATGAATATTTTAAGCCGAAAAACGCACGATATGAAAAAAAGTCAAGAGGAGAAAAACGTTGATTCCTGAACACCCTATAATATTTTCATAACAACTTTTTGAATTTTTTGAAAAATAAAAAATTCAAATTTTGATCGCACAAAAAATTAATGAAAAATAAAAAATTCCATTTTGCTGTCAAACTGTGCAAGATACGAGAAAAGATCATCTCACCAAAATTGTGCACCTAAAAATGATCTACAAATTTCTCATTATTCACTTTTTGATATGACGCGTAGTTTTTGTTTTATTCGTAAAAAACAGCATTGAAAATAGAAAAATCAAATATTCAGACGAATATTACCAGCTACGAGAAAATGACCAGAACAAAATTTGTTTATCCAAGGAAGAGGTACAAATTTGTTGTGACTCATGTTTCGATAGGATGCGTGGTTTTTGTTTTATTCGTGAAAATAACATTGGCAGTAAAAAAAATCAAATTTTTGAAAAAACAATGCAAGGTACGAAAACATATAAATGAACACAAATTGTGCATTCAAAAAAGACTTACAAACCCGTAATCAATTTTTGTGGTAAGAATATATTCAAAATGGAAAAAATTAATATTTTTGATAAACGGCACAAGCGAAAATAAAATGTTAACTAATAAAATTTGTCGCCTAAATTATATCATTACTTTTCATTTGAAATCAAATACAAATTTAGTAATTTGTATATGAAGAACATATAACACGAAGCACAAAGTGCGCGCTCAGTGTATTCACCAAATCGCACGCCGTAAGTGCGCTCAAACTTTTTTGTTTCTATCATACGGTGCACAGAACCGAGCGTGGAACGCAAGGTTCAAATGATTTTCAAATCAGATATCGAGCGCGAAGCGCGAGTGTCTGGATGAGAATGTGTTCCTTAAGGTCGATAGAACCTTGAGTAAATAAAGTTCCTTATTCTGATAATTTTATAATATTTGCAAACAAACTTTTTCTTTTCATCGAAGTCGAACACGAAGTTCAAAAATCTAGAGGAGCCGAGCATAAAGCGCGATGTAAATACGCCCGAGAGCGTAGCGCGAGGTGAATACATAATCGAGCGCGAAGCGCGAGATCAACAGTCGCGCGCCCTAGGCGCGCTCAAACTTGCGAGCGAAGCGAGCCGCGCGCACAGCGCGCGATGAGAATGTGCCCGCGAATCGGGCAGATTTTTTTTATTTTCAAACTGAAGGATTAGAAATTAGGACTGAAAAATGGAGCCTTTCAAAAGTGAAATTCGATGTAATTGGAAAGCTTTTTCTACTGAAAATTAAAAATATTTCCAGCTCAGCATCTGCACTGTTTATGACAAGTTTAACCTTATATCATTATATGAATAGGAATAAAATGGGATAAATACGGACACGAAAAACACAACGTTCTTTATGAGTTTAGGCTTGAGTGAAACTTTTACAATATCTTTCACTATTTTAATCACTAAAATGAAAAAAAACTGATTTGAAGGGAAATCTGATTCCCCTTTTAAAAGAAAAAGATCTTTCTTGTAATTAATACTCATATTTTGTCTATTTATTTTATTCAACTAGTCATCTCTTTATGGAAAAACGGAAGTGCTACAATTTTATTTTACAGAGATATGATAATAAGTAATAACAATGAATAAGAAGTGTGTAATGTATAAAAGTCACGGTTATCTTAATTCTGCACGCGAGGCTCGTATATTTCGCAAATGTGTCCAATTCATGGAAATATGTTTTGTGAAAAATGTGAAACTGAAGTATCTATTATTACAGTTTTTTTTACCATTATTAATAATCAAAAAATCATGAGATATTTCCAAATTGTTTTTCCTCATTTTGAGCACAGCGTGCAATTATACTGCTAGATTTTTTATGATACACTCACGGATTTTTCTAAAAGTGCAGATAAGTTTTAAAAAGTGAAATTTATAAGTTTTTATAAGATGCATATGGGCAAAAATGAATACAAACTGCCATAATAGTGAAGGAATCTGTTCTTTTAGTCTTAAATTAAATTTATTTTTAAAAATATTTGAAATCGTCCATATATCATTGCAATCTTTACAAAATATTTATAAAACTTCTCAAGTATTTTGAAATCTTTCAAAATGTTTGAAAACTTTTGAATTTCTAAGGACAAGATGTCCCCCAAGTTTCATGAAAAATTGTTATTTTATAGGATCTGGGGCATAATTTCTGAAGTGTACCCACCACCAAATATAAACTTGTCTGATTGGACTAAAAATGAGACCAATTTGTAGTCCTATTGGATGGTACTTCTCACACAAGAAATTGATTAATATCGACAAATATTTATCAAAGTGGTGGGGTTACAAGTTTGGAGCTTTTGATGCAAAGCCTTATTTTCAAATATTTGTAACTTTTTTGCTGATACGCGAAACAAAATTTCACCAAAAATGTCTTTGATAGACATTTTCACCAGTTTCAGGTTGCGACAACATTTAAAAAAAAAATTAAAAGCTTACATTAATTTTTGAAAATCAAAAATATATGTGTACTCGAACGATAAGTAACCAGATTCCACGATAGCACAGTGGGCTGGGAGACCCGATTTCGCATTCAAAAGTCAGACGAATAGATTAGAAATGGTAAAACTTCTCTATTTTTTTGGTTCACTTTTAATAATAATATTATAATATATATTGATGATAAATGAGTAATTTTTAATAACCAGGGCTGTGTAACCATGATCTTGGGCCACGATAAATGTTATTATGTTTACTTTTAAATTCATATGATGTGGAAAGTTTACTAGAATCAGCTATAATATTTGTGGTAGCCTTATATCAATGAAAATTTCGATTTTTTTAATCTTCAGGGGCGTGCAGTGACAGGATCCTATACATGCATTTTTTAAATTCAAACTTAATTTTTTTTATTTTGTCAATGTAGCGACAAAGAATATCTTATTGAATAAATTAAATAAGGAGCTGATTTTTTCTGGGGGCTATCTGTCTCATTTTCCTTGCCTATCATATTTAATCTCGCATTCGGTTAGAAAATTATTTTTTTTGGGTGTTTCATGCGTGAGTCCCTTAGCCTCTAAGATGCGACATATTCTCGAATAACAAAAAAAAAGAAACAACAAAGCAGGCTTGCAAAGTAAACAAATGTTGAAACTATCGCCAAAAAACCTAAAAAAAAGAGAAAGATTAACGCAAAGACGACAACTAAGCAGGATAAAAAAATAATTTTTTGAATAAATGTATTCATTAAGATTCTCTTCGTAATTTTTTGAGAAAATAAACAAAATTTAACTTTAAATTAAAAAAATTAATTTACAGTGTCCAGTAATATTACAGTACGCCCCTTGAAATTGAAATAGCGAAATTTTCATTCATTTTATGCTATCACAAACATTATAATTGATTCCAGTAAACTTTCCACATCGCATGCATTTGAAAGTGAAATTAATAGCATTTATCGGGGCCCAAGATCATGGTTATACAGGCCTGGTTATTAAAAATTACTTTTTTGTCATCAATATATAGTGTAATATTAATATTGAAACTGAACCAAAAAAAAGAGAAGTTTTATAATTTTGACTACGAAATCGGGTCTCCCAGCCCACTGTGCTATCGTGGCATCTGGTAACTTATCGTTCGATTACTCGAAGACAAATTAATTTGCCAGTCTGAAAATTTGGCAGCCTTATAGGAAAAAAGGTCAGCTTTATTTTAAAAAAATTTTTAAACAAAAAAAGTGTCGAAATTTGAAAAAAAGTCAATTATATTTTTGATTTTCAAAAATTAATGTCCCAAGTGGGGAACCATACATAACAATTTTGTGAGGCTCTTCACTTGGGGTGATCGCTAGAGAGATTGATCAGCAACCTGGGTCGGAGCAGTGTTGCGGAATAAACTTGTCTTTTGAATAAATGACACGAGAATTCCAGATCAATCTAAAACATATATACCTAACACCTATATACCTATCTACTTTACACCTATATACCTATCTAACTTGTACCTATATACTCTATACCAATACACCCATATACCCAATACTATTTTCCAACCGAGCAAGTCACGCCTACCCCGAAAGGGAAATGGCTTAATGGTATAATAATAATAATGTGAGCTTTCAATGTTCTTCAAAAACAGCTGCAACAACCTGAAAACTGGTAAAAATGTCTATCAAAAATTTTTTGATATTTTGTGGAAAAAAGTTACAAATGTTTGAAAATAAGGCTCTGACTCAAAAGCCCAAAATATTTACCCCCTCCACGTTAATAAATATGTATCGAATTTGATTAATTTTTTGTGCGAGAAGTACCATCCAATAGGTCTACAATTGCCCTAATTTTTAGTCCAATCAGACAACTTTTTATTTTGTGGTGGGTACACTTCAGAAATTATGCCCCATATCCTATAAAATAACAATTTTTTATGAAACCTGGGGGACATCTTGTCCTTGAAAATTCAAAAGAAACGTCTCTTTTTCGGCCTGCTGGCCTTAACAATTTACTTGCTCACACTTCCATCTTTTAAAGAATTTTCTTACAACTGACCCTTGAAAACTAACATCCATCCACACCTTATCTCTAAGACTGCTCGCTCATACTGCCTTGCCTTCCTCGCTTCGCCTCGCACGCATGTTCCTACTTTCTCGCTTTACCTTGCATTGCCAACCTCTGCCACCGCGGTTAATACCTAATACTTATCTATTATTTACTTCTCCATTCCTCTTCCTCCTTCCTTCTCTTTTTCTACATCCTACCCAACACCCCCTTCACCCATGATATTGCCCTTTTGTCCCGTCTTTCATGTATCAATACCTTAACATGCTTATCCCACTCCTTTCCACCTCCTCGCACTCCTCCAACCAGTGTTCCACTCATGCACCGCCCTTCCCGAAAAATTCACACATCCTCTTCTCCCTAGAAAGCCAGAACCTATGAAAATCCTCCATGCACCCACATCTCACCCTAGCTAAAAGCCCCTGACTTCCTTTCTCTCCTTTCTCAGACAAATATTGCGTTCTCTCCCGTGGCACAATCCACACATAGTTCCCGTTATACCTTGACTCTCTTATTCTCTCCCCCCCTGCTGCCTTCTCTCTCTCCATGCCGTTTTTCTTCACCATTTCATATACCTTCCATCCTTCCTCGTGCATCCTTTTCACTTCATATATTTGCAGCCCATTCGTTCTACAATACCTTTCCCTTTCAAACTTCATTTTTCCACCCCCACTCCTGTTTTTCTTCTCCCACCAACAATCCCTAATAAGCTTACTTCCCCCCTCCTCCAAAAATTTCTCCTCATATTTACACGCCATCTCCTTCCTGACAATATAATTAGGCTTATTCCTTGCCAATCCCAGTGTCCACTTTACATACCTGTCCTGTATCCTATTCACCTCCTCACTTCCCTTCCACCCCCACACCAACCACTCCATAAAATGAGAGCCTCATTACTAGTGACGCGAACAATTTCATTCTCCTTCCAAAAGCATCTGCGAACAACTTCTTTCCCAACACCCACACCTGCCTCATCACCACATTTGCCCTTCTCACTCTCTCTTTTATATAACCATCCACTCCCCCATTCCTCCGAAATAAGAGGGCCAGGTACACAATCTCTTTCACCTTCTGCACCGCCTTTCCCTTCCACTTCCACTTCCACTCACCTCCCTTATCCCTTTCACCTGCTTTCCTGAACACCATAACCTTGGACTTTTCCGCATTCAGCTCTAAGCTATTCTTATCGAGGAATTTCTTAGCCTCTTCATCATCTCCTTTAAGGCCTCCTCGCTCTTTGCTAGCAGCACTATGTCATCTGCATACGTGAGAGACCATATCCTAACCCCCTCTATCCTAACTCCACCTACTACTCCGGCCCAAAAGATTTCAAGATACTTGAGAAGATTTATAAATATCTTGTAAAGATTGCAAAGATATATGGACGATTTCAAGTATTTTTTAAAAATAAATTTAATTTAAGATTAAAAGAATCGATTTTTTCACTATTATGGCAATTTGTATTTATTTATTACTTTGGGCGTGCATTCCTTACAATCCTATGAATTTTATTCTGGAATTATTTCGAACCAAAATAAAATGCATACATACACTTTTTTTGTTATTATCATGTATAACATCAAAGCGGGTGATAAGTAAGTAGTTTTTTAATTAAATTTTGAGGAAGTCATTTTGAACCCAATTAACAACTTTTCCACCACCTTCCAATTAAAAATTTCAAAAAAATACACATGCGCCCTGTTGTACACCAGATTTCAAGAGTATAATTACCCTTCGTTGCGTTGCTGCATATATGCTTAAAAGTTACTTTTTCAATGCACAGGATGAGAACGAATTAAAATAGTTAATGCATACGGAAATGCGATGGAAAATAATGTAGGATTCAAAATAATTTTTTTTTAATATCATCAAAAGCACGTCATATTAAGTTTTCACAGAGCAGTTAATGTTAAACCAAGCGTAATGCCCCGATCTATACTCTATATTTTTGTAGAGAGATATACGCTTCTTTTATTTGTACTTTTGAGCAAAAATGCGTTTACTATACTATATAAATGACTAGTTGTCCGATTTAAAGTAGAAAAAGTTCCTTTCAAAGAGCTTGTAGGTAAATATTTAAAAAAAATAAAGTTATTCAAACAATTGAAAATCAGTTAAAATGCTTAAAACATTTAAGGTGTCGAATTAAATTTATTTTCTAGAAAAAAGGAAAAAACGGAGCTCATATGTGTGAATTTTCCACAAAATTGTCTCACCTGTTTTGATTAAAATAGTCATGAAAGATTTAGAAAATGAGGTTTTCGAAAATATGAAAGATCCAGTTAAGATAATTTAGAAAAAATGGCTTTCAATGTCTTTTTATGCTAGATGTGTAATTAAATCAGTATTATCTGTAGAGGCAAGCAAAATTTATATACATCTAAATACTTTTGAAAGTATACACCCAAGATTACAATTTACTTCGGAAATTGAAAAAGATAGAAAACTGAATTATTTATACATATTTACTACTTATTAAAGCTAATGACCGTAAAAATATCACTGATTGGTTTAGAAACCCGATTTTTTCATGACGTACATTGTGTTTCTTTTTGAGTCATCCGATACAAAATGAAATTGCGATTGTAAAAAATATGGTTGACAGAGCTATACAATTTTCACATCAGAAACTTCATAGAAGGAATATAGAATTGTGCAGACAAATTCTTTTCTTAAACTAGTGTCCATCTTTTTTAATAGAAAACTATGTAAACAACAGGATTTATCAGATTATTGCTAGGTAAACTGGGTTTACACACAATTTATAGAATTTTATATAAAATTAATAGAACAATATAACCATTCGCTCCAAATGCAGTTGTATAGTTGCTTCATCAGGACGACAGCATTGTCATAGTATCCTAATCGCCTAAAGCATTTTGTCATTGCGTGCAAGATGGTACTTGTATTCGCAAGTTGAGCATATTGGGAGGTGGCTGAAACGCGCAATTAGGTTGATCAGACTTAGGGATTTCTCGAGAACGAAGCAAGAGATATTTAGCTACAGCCGACCCCCTTCACTGCGGTTGAAAGTTTCAAGGCGCAAAGGAAGCATCCACTAGATATGCGGTATCAGCGAAATTCAGGAACTGGTGAGCATCAGCTACCCGAGATCAGTTGACGCGAATGTGTGCACACCTATTCCCTAGTATGAGGGAAACTATAAGGCGCGCACTTCTGTGGTGGTGGTTCCTAGCCATTGGGAAATACCCGTTCATACATTATGCAACATCAGGCTCTTAAGTTACTCGAGGTTAGAGCTTTGGTCTAATAAATGAATGTCTAGTTTCGAGAGGTGCCACTGCGGCCTATAAATACATGCTCTGTGCATTCTCTGCTCCAGGGCATCTGTATATATGTGTTCTATTCTTAACATGTGCGAGTAAACATCGATTCAACCCAAATTCCCGTGAGGGTAATTAACTAAGTGACAAATTAACTAATGTTCCATCAGCAAGGAAATGGTTTCGAGTAATTGATAGAAGTCGACTAATGTTTGAAACATAGAAATAAAAAAAGAAGGAGAAATATAAATAGAGAAAAGAAGGAAAGAAGACTTTCGTAATCATGATTGCTCAGCTCTGAGCAGATGCGTCAATGATTACACAAGCCGACAAAAATTGAATTTTTTTCGTATCTAAAGACTCGACTAGGTGACCCCGAAAGATTTTGATGTCCTGTTAACAAATCCGCTGTCCAATTTTTACCTATTTGCTAAGATTTTAAGCCATATAAGAAACAATATTACACAAGAAGCGATTTTCTTTAAACTGCTTACGCCGTCGTTTAGTCTTCTGTTATACCTTTCATTTCCATTTCGGACTATATTGAAACGAATCTTATTCTCCGAAATATGGCACATCAAAAATTTCAGTTAGACACTGAAAACCTAGTAAAGAAGGCGAATCAACGAAGAAAATTTTATTATTAGATTGATAAAAGGTTTAGTGTCTAACGGTTTTTGAGTTTTCTGAATTAGAATTTGAGCTCACATTTGCAAAATTCAAGATGGCGGTAGATGATTTTGCTAGTTTTTCAGTGTGAAACTGAAATGGTAAATGTGCCATATCTCGGAAAAAGCGAATCAGTTTGAGATGGTCCAAAATATAAATGGAAGGTATAGAAGAATACTAAGCGATAACGTTAGCAGTTTTAAAAGACGAAAATCGCTTCTCGTGTAATATTGTTTCAAATATGGCTAAAATGTCTATTTTTCACTTTTGGGACAGAATATCTCGAAATTCGGACGTATAGCAAAAATTTAGACAACGAATTCGTTTTTAGGACATCATAATCCTTCGGGATCACCTAGTCCGGTATTTGGGTACAAATTTTGTTGGCCTGTGTTATAATAGCAGCTTGGCCCATTACTCAGCGCCAATTGCGCATTGGGAACATGAAGCGTTCACTCGGCACAGTGGGTTGCACATGTGATCGAATGTGGATGTCCACATTACGAGATAATGATCCGAAAACTGCTCAGCTAATTTATTTATCGCTCCGACCATTTTCACTGCTGACATTTGTATTTACATGTCAATAGAACTGTTTAAGTGAATGTGTAAATTGATTCGATCATTAGTACATTACAAAATTAAATTCGTTTTTAGTTTAATCAAATATCATTTTTGCCAGCATACAAAATTCAAGAGAAAATAAGTAATCATTTTTTTATCACTGTGAAGAGCAAAACTGTCTCAAAAATAGTATTCGTTTATAAGAAGGTCTCTCAAAAACACGATTTTTGGTACTTTCTTTCAACAACTAAAAGGATATTCTTGTGACCGTTTGCATTTGATTCTTTGCCTAACGTTTTAGATTTCAAGCAAAAGTGATGGCATGTGCGTAATTAATAATTATAGAACAAGATCAGCGATAATTAAATAGGGGCCTTTGAAAAATTACATCACGCTATTTTGGAAACTTTTTCCACCTCTCTTCTTATTTACAGATCATTTACAGACCACCAAGTTAAGTCAATTTTTTTCTTTGATTTTAATATAACACCCTTTAAATTTCTAAGATTCGAAATCGAAATATATTGCACTTTTATCAAAATAGTTGAGTTTTAAAGCTAAAAAGTCGAATGTTTTAGAAAACAATTGACTTTTAAAGCCGAAAAGATGAATTTTCAATAAAAAAACATGATTTTTTAGTCCAATAGTTATATTTTCAACATAGAGAGACAAATTTTTCACCAAATGATCGAATTTTGAAACCATATACCTAGAAAGATGAATCTTCAAGCAACTACTTAAATTTTAACTCTTAAACCAAAAACAGTTGCATTTTTAATCAAGCAGTTGAAGTTTTAAGCCAATGAGATGAATTTTCTAGAAGACAGTTGAATTCTTAATTCGAAAGGACGAATTTTATATCTAGAAAGACAAATTTTCAACAAAATAGTTCAAATTCTAACTGAAAAATTAGATTTTTAACATAATAGTTAAATTATTATTATCAATATAATTAGGTTTTCAACGAGAATGGCTACATTTTCAACTAAAATAATGAATCTTCAACAAAAAAGAAATAAATTTTTTAGCACAGATGGTCAACTTTCACTGAAGTAGTTGAATTTTGAAAAGTAGTTGAATTTACCGAAAAACGACAAATTTTTAACTAAAGAATTGAGTTTTCAACTAGAAAAGATTTCTCATTCAAAAGAGAAACAAAATGTCGAATGTCGAATGTTTAACCAAGAAAGAACAATTTTTAATAAATTATTATTATTATTTTCTAAAACAATTCTTGAATATGGAACGAAATAATTACATTTTCAATCAAATGAAGAAAGTACTAACCAAAAAAGATTGTATTCTCAGCCAAAAATATTCGGAAATTCCACCAAAGAGATGAATTATCAACTGAAATGATGAATTTTTAACTGAATAGTTCAATTTTTGAGCTAAAAAGGCGAATTTTATACATAGAAGTTGAATTCTCAACCAGAAAATATAAATTTTCAACAAAAAACTTAGTTTTTAACCAAATAGTTAAATATCGACCTAAAAATAGTCAATTTTCAACGAAAAATAGAATAGATAAATTTGCAGTTCAATCAATTGAGTTTCAATTTAAAAAGTGAAGTGTCTCGTCGTCCAGAAATTTGGTATGACTTGTCCAATATTTTTAATAAGCTTGACTAGTCGTCTCGAATTTTCGGGCCGGCTAGTCCGTCTTTCTTTCAACTCCCCCATATTTTCGGTACGACTAGACACAGCCTTTAATAAAACAAAATAGAAGTCTGTATCGTCACAAAACCTGTTAAACCCTCATCACCATGGTAGTGAGACGTGCTTTTTGAACGGCCCCAAATGTTGCATGTTTTCATTTAACTGATAGTACACAACTTTTAGAAGCATGCGCTATATATAGTATTTTATTCAGAATATTTACTTATATAGACGATTACTATCTCTACTATAGCGTTCTCTGGTTTTACTAGCTCTGTCAATACGCAGATCATTATGGTATCTGAAGTAAAAATATTGAAAGTCTTAATTTGCTCCTGCTCTTGATTCAGAATGTGCCTCAATTATTAAGGCTGATTATATGCGTTTGTGCTTGAACGGATCTTATCATTCTAGAAGAGTGCTCCTTTTAATTACTTTCCTTTAGCACGAAAGTGAGAACTCGGGCGAAAAATTGAAGCAGGAAACTTTCGTACAAGAATAAAGTTTAAGATATATTTAAAAAACTGATTGAAATAAAAACTTGTGGATAGGGCTTGCTCCAAGTACTAACTAATTTTGAAGTTTCAATGTGTTATTTTTTACATTATAAAAATTAGGATAAGTTATACCATTTTTTGCACGCCGCTGGAATCTTTTTTTATCAAGTGAGACATCAAATAGTTTTTCGCGTGATTTTTTCTCGCGTCTTTTTCTGTCCTGTTGATTTGCCAGTTAATTATAGTATACGTCCAATAATTTCGCTTGCACGAAAACACTTCATAATTTATTTTCAAGTTAAGACTATTGCATTTTAAATTAAAATGATAAGTTTATATATATATATATGAGTATGATAAGTATAAATATCGTAATCCACAATTTGAAAATTGTTAATTTTTTAGCGAGTTAATTCCACGATTTTGAACAAGGTTTGGAATTTTTTAAGATTGTACGTTTCAATTGGGCTTTTTTCAGCATTTTCTTAATCTTTAATTAGAAATCATATAATTTACAATTTTTCAAAAATTATGACACTCAGATGGTTGCCAATATTTAAAATTCTTCGATTTTTGTCGCTGAGAATGAAAATGATTTTTTTTTTACAGAAATCTCATTTTTGAATAATAGGTTTTTAAAATCCTTAATTTTTAAATGTTGTTAGAATCTGTAAATGAGACATTAATCCGTAGAGACATAAGAAGCCATAGAAACACAAGAGCTTGCATGAAAAAATGCATGGACGTAAAGGAAGCTAGAGTAGTATGCCAGGACAGAAAAGTGTGGCGACAAATAGTTTGTAAACAGAGTGACAGTAGAATGAATGACGCCTGAAACAAAGACCTTGGATACTAATGGGCCCAAGTGGAGAACCATACATAACAATTTTGTGAGGCTCTTCACTTGGGGTGATCGCTAGAGAGATTGATCAGCAACCTGGGTCGGAGCAGTGTTGCGGAATAAACGTGTCATTTAAATAAATAACACGAGAGTTCCAGATCAATCTAAAATATCTATACCTAACACTTATATACCTATCTACCTCATACCTATATATCCATATACACACTACTATTTTCCAACCGAGCAAGTCACGCCTACCCCGAAAGGGAAATGGCTTAATGGTATAATAATAATAATAATAATAATAATGATAATAAAAAAAATTACTAATTTTTTTAATGTTTAGTTTGTTATGTTAGTTTTGTTAATCATATCAAGCTACTTTAAAATTAAACAAATCAATCAATTTTTGAGCTTTCCAGTTATTAGATTTCACTATGTACAAAAAATAAATCTGTAGTTTTTTTGCGAATACCATCCTCTTCCACGCTTTATTAATCTTTTAACATCAATTAAAAAATGTAGATCTTAAAATTAAAAAATTAATAACTCTTCAAATGTTCGAAACTGCATTAAAATTTCTGAAATCTTATGAAATTCCTTTTGATACCACTTGAAACATTATAAAATCACTTTAAATCTTTACAATCCGGTGAAATCCAATAAAATCAGTTGAAAAACCTGTGAAATTCCATGAAATCTGACGAAATTTTCTAAAATCCTAAAAATTTATTAAAATACCTTAAGAACTTTTAAAATCCCTTAAAATAAATAAAGTACTTGGAAATCTGATTAAATCAGTTAAAATCCTTTAAAAATTCCTTAGAATTTCTCAAAATGTCCTAAAAACTAATAGGTCCTATCAAAACCTTTCAAATCTTTTGAAATCTAGGAAATTCTTCAATACCGCATAAAAACTCTTCAAATCATTTAATAATAATTCAAAAGTTAAATAATAATTAAACTCTTCAGAAATTCCTTTTAAAATTTTAAAGCTCTTGAAAATTTTTTGGAATCCTTGTAAATAGCCTAGAATATTTGAAATCTTTTGAAATACCTTGAAGTTCTTTCTAGCTCTCATAAATTATAATAAACTTCAAATACTTAAAATCTATTTAAAATATCTGAAAATCTTTCAAAATTTCTGAAATCCTTTAAAATCCCTCAATTCTTGTGAATAAATTCTTTGAAATCCATCAAAATATTATACAATCCCTTGAAATCCCGCGAAAATAAAAAATTACAAAACACTTTCTCCACGACGTATGTATAATTGGAAGTCGATTATTTCTACAAACAAATTCCTAAATAAATTCTAGATAAACTCTTTGCTCAGAATTGAGCTAAATAACGACGATTCGGAGGCCCTAAGCGAAATTTCAATTTTTACTGCACTTAGGTGCAAAAATGTAACGTGGTGGATACCCTGATATCTGGGTGTGCACACGAGGGTTGAAGGAAAGAACCTAAGCTTTTTTCAGACAGGAAAAAAGAACCCTGAGCTCGAAAAAAGTTCTATAAAACTTTCTGATTAATTGATGTATTAAAAATTATTTTATTTTAATTGTAAGTACACTGGAAATCCCATTCAAGTGCGGTTTCAGGCATGGTCCTAAATGGCCTTCACTTAAAGCGAACACAACATTCGCTCTCTCCGGACGTAAACAGGGGCCGCATGAATATTTTCTGTTGGATTTGAAAGCATGGCGCAACCTTGTGTAACTAGCGCGGTGATAGTACGGCCCTCAGGCTGGTTGTCACGCTTGACTGAACATATCTTGCCCTTTGACCCCACGGCTCTCTCATCACGAAACAGCCGCGGCATCAATTCTCGGAATGACTTAAATGGGGGATACTTAAATAGGATTTCTAGTGTACTTTAAATTTAGAAGAATTCCAATGCTGTGAATTCCTTGATTTTTCAGTTGAGTATTAAATATTGAAATTTGACATTTTTTCAAGTATCAAAGTATTAATTTTTATTGATGAGAAATATTTTTGGTAACCGGGAAATGACAAGGAATTCATAGCTCTTTATATCTTCAAGATTTCCTGATTATTGTGTTAATTAGGTGAAT
>CAKNYM010052877.1:490630-505094 GCA_932195095.1 Andricus curvator
CTCGCCCCCCCCTCCCCCCGTAACAGAAGTTTTAGTGGGACTGACGTAAGAACTGGACTCTCCACTATACGACGAATCACTACTTAACTTGGGCATGATTTCGACTCGCACAACAAATTTCGCGCATAAAGGTGGTAGTTGGGTGTACTATCTAAACATGAATAATACAAACAATAAAGTAGCCTCGGAATGGACTGAAACTTTGATTGAGGTTTTGAAATATGGTCAGGAGTAGATAGGGAATCACATGGTAGTCAAGGGGTCGGTTTGATTAGGAATGAAAAAGCAAGATATATGTTCCAAAAACGACTTAAATACTTTTTTTCTCGCCTTTTCAGATAGTTGGAAAAAAATCTTTGTGATTGTAGGATTTATTATAAAGATACGGAAATATACGCTGAAGTAAAGGAATTACCTTCTTCATTTTAAATCAAATACAACTTTAGTCATTTTTATCTGAAGAACATTGAACATATGGTCGTTGCGAAGCGCGACGACCAAATTGCGCGCAGCAAGCGCGCTCAAACTTTTGGGTTTCTATTATACGATGAACAGAAACGAGCGTGAAGCGCGAGGTTCACATGATGATCATACCAAATATCGAGCGCGAAGCGCGAGTGTCGTGATGAGAATGTGTTCCTTAAGGTCGATAGAACCTTAAGTAAATTAGTTCTTATTTTTATGTAAAACTGACATAATTAAACCAAAAGCAGGTCATAACGATGAAGCTTACTAAGAGAGTATTAGCCTGCGAAGCGCGCAATAGCGAGCACACGAAGTGTGAAAACCTAGACGACAAATGTGTCCGAGCGCGCAGCGCGAGGTGAATGCATTATCGAGCGCGAAGCGCGAGATAAACATATAATCGAGCGCGAAGCGCGAGATGAATACCTAATCGAGCGCGAAGCGCGAGATTCAACATGTGCGCGCCCTAGGCGCGCTGAAACTTGCGAGCGAAGCGAGCCGCGCGCGAAGCGCGCGATGAGAATGTGCCCGCGAAGCGGGCAGATTTTTTTTACTTAAAATTATTTCTATTGGTCTAGTGGAATATTTATTAAAATTGCTTCAATTATTTTCAATTATTCAAACAAATGGAATCTGTTTCAATAATATTTTTTTACAAATTTTTTAAAATTAAAAATTATTATCATTTCATTCCTGGAATATTTAATAACATTGGTTAATCAATTTTCAATTATGTAAATAAATTCCATTTGTTTAAAATCAAATCAGAAATATAACAAAATTATTGTCTCCAACAATCAGAAGTTTTAATATAAATAGCAGAAAAGAAAAAGAAAACAAATTTGGTAAAAAAAATATTGTTGAACAAAATTAAAGGTTGTTGAAAATAAATAATAATTTATCACCTCAACGATTGGAAAATATTTGAAAATAAATTGTTGTCACTTAACGATAATACAGTAATATTTTTAATAAAAAAAAAACAAATTTAAAAAAAAATTATTTAAGCAAATGGAATTTGTTTAAACAATAAAAAATTAATTAACCAGTGTTGATCAATATTCCACTGAAGAAATAATCCTAATTATTATTTTTTTTAAACCCGAAAAAAAATTATTCAAACAAATCAAATTTTCTCAAATAATTGAAAATTTATTAAACAATGTTGATAAATATTCCACTAGACTAATAAAAATAATGTTAAGTAAAAAAAACGAGAATAAAGTGCTCTAAAGGTCGATTTCATAAAAAATTCACATTTTTGGTTTTAACGGTAGTTTTCAGGGACCCGTGGGGATGTGTTAGGGGTGTCACACTCATATGGCATCGTTGCCCTCTAGAAAAAAATGTTTTTGGACCACCCTTATGTACGTAACATATTCCTAGTTTTCTTTATTTCAAACATACGGATATTCTAGTGTGAAAATTACACAACTCCTGATAAAAATACCACTGGTATTTTTATGTCCTAAGATTCCTGTGGCACATTTTTATTGTTAAGTTCATAAAGTGAAGGTAAATGTTCACAGAAACATTTATCAAAAAGAAAATTCAAAGCCATCCTATATGTAATTTTTTACTTGAATTTTTCAGAATGAATGTCCTGTATCTCATTTCTAATTTATTAATATTTTCAACATAAAGAAAAATATTAGGAAATTTATAATTATAATTATAGATTTCCCTAATACTTCTCTTTATGTTACAATATATTTTTAAATTAATGAACACCTGCAGTTTAACGTCGTATGGGGGAGAACTAACAGACGTTTGTCTGATTACGCTGCACTGAATTTTGCTTATTATATTCACTTTCAACTCCTGCACCCTCACCACATGAATGACTGCTAAACTTTTTCCCTTATTGAGTGTTTCAGGATAAAATCGATTGAATGACTTATAGCTTGAAATTCTGTTTTAATTAAAATATTGATCATCAATCCGCTTGTGGACATTCGACCGGTAATTTCTAAGGTTATGTTGGTGACCAACAACGAAACTAAAGTCGGGTCCAAAAGTCGAGGTCCCTCACTTTTTTTGGTTGAAACTCGCACAAAAAAATTTTCTGAAATGTCTAATAAAAAGCATCTGAAAGCTTAAAGTCTTCTGAATGCAGCGATATGTTCACTTTTGTCTTAAAAAATTTTGTTCAATAGTTAGAGTGCAAAACGTCCCAAAAAACAGGGTTTTTCGGCCTCCTTTTTCAGGGTCCACTTTGACCTGTTCCCAGAAGAAGGGCGACGTTAGGAAAAATCTGAAAAAATTCACACATATTCTTTGAACAATCCTGAATGCAATGCATTTTTCGAAATGCTGAAATATGCAATAGTTTTCTTTTTACGGGGATTTATTTACAAACATTTTATCTTGAGAACGAGTGAAGATAGGAAGTCTTTCAATGGCTTCAAATGTGCAGTTTTGCCATGCAATTGCAGTGCAATAACTAAATTTATGATAAAATCATTCTCACGCAAGAGACATCATTTTTCATATTTCTGACTTTAATCAGTGTGGGCGTGTGGCCAGCACAGCGGGACAAGTTGCAGCAAAAAAAGTACCCCTTCTTTGACAATAGTAATTCCAGAAGCAAGTCAAATGCCCGAAACAGATGTGGTTCAACGAAGCAGGCCCGTCTCAACGTCTTCAAGATGCATTTACCGAGCTGGTCCTCAGAAAATCGAAACCCAATTGGGAATATCAACCCGATTGAGAATATTTTAAGTAGAAAAACATTTTTAAAATAAGTTTTTTCTAAAACTCCTACAATCCTGGATATTTTTTAAAATGACTTCAATGTTTTGTGAAATCCACATTATTTTTTAATGTTTCAGAAATCTTCATAAATATTCAGGGAAGCGTAATTTTTCAAAATGAAAAATTATTAAAAATTTTCCCAAGAATCTTTACAACATTTTTATATTTTATGAAACCTTCAAAAATCCTTAAGAAACTTGAAAAATTCATTTTGAATGTAACAAAATCTATATTTCGTTCTACATTATTGAAAACCTTTTAAAAACTTAACTTATTTCGAAAAATTTATCAGAACTTCTAAATATCTTTTTACATAATTTCAATGTTTCCTTCAAATTGAAAGTAATTGCCTTTAAATACTGCAGAAAATATTCTTATTCTCTTCAAACCTATACGAATTCTCGAAAAGCTTCCAAATTTTAGTTTGAAATCTAAAAAAATGTATAATTTGTTGAGAATTTTTGAAAATATTTCCAAACTGTAAATAATTTTTGATTTTTTTCAGAATTTGTACCTATCTTTTGGAATTATTCAAATTGTTTCTAAATTTTTTTTTAAATTCTGCGAAATAAGAAAAGTGAATTTAAATTTTTTGCATCCTTTTTCCAGAAATTGGAAAATCTTTTCGAATGTTTCATTTTTTTCAATTTTATCTTTTGCAATGCCTTAGTCAAAATGAAAAATCATTTCAATTTCCGTAAAAATGTTAGTAAGATTTGGAAATATTAAAAAAAAATTCAATACATATCATAATTTTTTTAGATTTCGAAATAGCATTTGCAAGCTTTTTGAGATATTTGATAGGTTTGATGAGAATGAACAAATCTTACTAACATTTCGACGTAAATTGAAAGGATTTTTTATTTTTAGAATTGCATTTCAAAAGATAAAATTGAAAAAAATGAAACATTCTGGCAAAAGAATGTAAAAAATTTTAATTCACTTTTCTTATTTCGCAGGATTTAAAAAAAATTTAGAATGAATTTGAATAATTCCAAAAGATAGGTACAAATTCTGAAAAAAAATCAAAAATTATTTACAGTTTGGAAATATTTTCAAAAATTCTCAACAAATTATACATTTTTTTAGATTTCAAACTAAAATTTGGAAGCTTTTCGAGAATTCGTATAGGTTTGAAGAGAATAAGAATATTTTCTGCAGTATTTAAAGGCAATTACTTTCAATTTGCAGGAAACATTGAAATTATGTAAAAAGATATTTAGATGTTCTGATATTTTTTTCGAAATATGTTAAGTTTTTAAAAGGTTTCCAGTATTAAAAACAATGCATACGTGCTATCTTATGTAAATTTCCATCCCTAAGGGATTTTCGGCTTCGGCTTCGGCTTCGGCCGCCGCCGCCGCTGTCTGTCATATCCGGTAAATATCAAGGTCATGTCCGTACTCAATAGACTCATTACCATACACTTCTCGAATAATAACGATGATTTTCGAACATAAATTACCAAGCTTTTGGCAACATTTAATGCGCACTCGTTGTTCGGGGTGTTTCTTCACCCTGAAATGCCACACGTACGTGGATGAACGTTTACACACGCGTACACTAGTCTACTAAAGATTCGTATGTCCGTGTCACTTATTGTTAGAAGAGGGCCTCAAAGAACCTACTCCCTGTGTTTTTGTCAATAGCACATCTAGGTACAAAGTTAGACTAGTTAGAGCACAAGGTCGGATACTTTCCGAACAGACCTCGCACATGTGAGTTTTATGCTCAGTTGGTCGAAGATGCAGCTTAGCCAATTTGTGTTACTGTGAAAAATGGAAATTTTTCACAATAATAGAGATCTTGGATTCGTGTCTTCCACCCTCTCCTGGTAGTTGACCATCCTTGATCATTGACGTCCTTATCTACCGAATGAACCATACCTCTGGTTCTGAGTCCAGAAAGAGACAGGAACATAAATGTAGATGTAGAATTGTCGATATGGAGGAAGAGAACGAGGAGAAACGCTAATGTCGAAGAACTAAACCCTCGACCTCAAGGTTTGACTAGGACACGTACTTCTCTATCTGAAAAGCATCTAGAATCGTCCTGTGTTCAAAATGGTTGGAAATCCTGCAGCTGCACTGGACACGTCCAGAACCCAGAAGATCATCTGAGAAACGCTTAATTGCATAACCACAAACAAACCTTAACGAACCATTTCTCACCTCAGTTAAAACGAATTCCAATCCTCTCGATTGAATTCTGTATTCTAATTGGAAGTTAAGTGAAGAGTCTATTTTAAATCGAGCGGAAGAGTGGAAACGAATTCGAGTACAAAGGTACCAGAAAACTCATTTAATTGGAGAGCCTTTTTTCTATTTTATCAGTAGATGAAGTGCAATCCGATTTTGTAATTATTGATATTAGAATTTCAACATTTCACAATCTGTCCAATTATTCACACAATTTCAGATTGTGTAATTTCACCCTGTTATCAAATTTGAACATATCAGGTTTAAAAATTTATGTCTGAGCGTTCCCTAATTTTTAGGGTTCTAGTTCTGAAAAGTATAACTTGTTTGCTGTGTGATAATGCATGCGTATTTCTGCATATAAAGCTTGCCCGCGTAATATCTTTACATATACCAAAAACATAAGAGAGACAAAGATTATTTTACCTGGAATAGTATATTGTGCTACAAGTGCGGAAAGTAGGCGGTTCCACACAAGTGTGAAGTTTGCTGTACGAGGTCGTAGGCGAGTTGGATGCGAGCCAAAGACAGCCCGAAAATTAGCCGAAGGCAAGTACTGTAAACTTCGCAAGAGTTGCAACTGTCTTTTTAAATTAAAAAAAAAAATTATTATATATTCTTCAATTTGAAAGATTTAGAATTCACAACTGTCGATATTTGATAAAATAGAAGAATTTTCATTGATACGCCTTTAAAATTAAATAAATTTCAATTTTAGATATAAACAATTGAATATTTTTCAATTTAAAATTTTTGAAATTAAGCTTTCAAGAAAAGCATTAACAATTTCATAATTTTCTATTATAAAAATTGAACATCGGAGGGTCATCAAATGCAAATATTCAAAATTAAAGAATTGTTCATTTTCAATCTTCAAAATTGAACTACATATTTTTAAAAAAGACGTTAAGAATTACATCATTTTGAATTACAAAAATTCCGAATTAATGAGTCTTGAATTCCAAATCTAAAAACTAAAGAATTCAATTGCATATTGTTAAATTCAAAGACTTGAAGAATTTTTAATTTTGTAAATTTACAATTAAAAGCTATGCAAGTTTTGAGTTTTACAATATAAAATTCTGTACTTTTGATAAATTACATTTGAAATTTCTTGAATTTCGATGATTTAGAATCAAAAAATGTTGACAAAATTTAAGAATTTCTATTCCTAAATCTTCAAAATTGAATGAATTTTAATTTTAATTCTTCAAAATTAATTATTTTTCAACTTTTGATCCTCAAAATTGACCTATTTCAAGAAAACCATTCAAAATTTTATCATTTTCAATTACAATTATTCAAAATTAGAATTTTTTTATTGTGAATCGGATTAGTAATGCAGACTCTGAAAAATGACCGATGAGTTTTTCAAAAAATTGTTTTAAATAATATGGAATATTTTTAAACTCAAACGGTTTCAAAATTGCTGATTCTTCTAGCACCAATAAATAGTTTGAATAACAAAAACACATACACTCGGACTTGGATTTCAGCAAACTGAATTTGTGCATTTCGAGAATTAATTCCGAGACGGTTTCGCGATGCGGAAAGAGCGGGAGGGGCTGCTCAGTCAAGCGTGACAAACGGCTCAAGGGCCACACTCTCCGCGCGTTAATTGCATCAGGTTACTTCATCTTTCCAAATTCAACAGAAATCGTTATTTCGGCCCTGATGTTTGCGTTCGGAGTGCCTGGCTTCCTGTCCGAAGCCGTAACCAAAACCGTACACAAATTCAAGTTCCAGTGTATTTCAAAATACTTTTGCAAAAAACATTGTTCTTGTCAAGAGTGACCTCAATATAGAGAATCACCCATGTAGGATTAAAGCTGAATGCAAAATTGAAAACGCAATTATAAAGCTCGCCTGCCAGACAGTTTTTTCTTATCTTTCTCAAGTTGGATTTTTATCCGTGGATACATTATGATGACAGCTGGAAAACTGTACAAAAACGAGATAAGCTCTTCCAGCTCGGAGAGGAGCATACTTCGGTCAAATAGGATTATCCTAATCCTATTGTCTGATCGATGGGTTTGCGGTTTGCTAGGTCGTCCAAGAGTTGTTCTCAGCGACCCTGTCTCATTGTCAGACCGACGCGATGGATAGAGTACCAGTTTCCGATAGGCTTCTAGAATAGGAAACGGAATGGTTGACGGAATCAGTTTAATTCAGGATTCCGTTTGAACAGTCCTCTCACCCACCACTCATCCGATCACAGTTGGGCGTTTAAGATGCATCTATTATTGAGCTTTTAACGCTCAATTAAGTGAACAATCTTGATTGGTCTGCAAATTCCTCATCATCGAGTCCCTCGACGGTTCCGTCTTTGTCTTACGTCAGGACATAAGATCTCGTCCTAAGTGCTTCCGAATTACTTCCTATTGAATTAAGCCAGAAAGCTCAACCATAATCGTTCCGTTTACAAAAGAAATTTATGTCGGTTCTCTTCAATTATTAATTGCTGGCAATATTATACACGCGCTACAGTGCGCTGGAGACGTTGCATTGCGTATTATTAATATACAAATATAAAATAAGATTGCTATGATTCCAATCTTAAACTGTACAGTTTAATTACTTCAAAAAATCAGTCTTGAATCATGATAAAGCCAGTACAGTTTTTCACAAGCATATCTATTCACGCAATACTAGCCTGGCGCTGTCTAGTTTTGCTACGTGTTTGATTCAAACCTTTCTGCTGTCTGGTCCCAATCTTGGCGCTACCTGAGAGTTTGTTACGAATTTGAATATATGAAGACTGTCCAGATTTTAGCTAGTTTCTAGACAGGATCATGGTTTAGACTTAAACAAAAATTAAAGAGTTTATTCAGAAAATAATAATTTTGGAATAAAAGATTCAGGAAATTACAATACATAATTGTACAATTGATCAAGGAATAATTAAATGTACACTATTAAATATTTCAGATAATAAACAATAATTATTGAAGGTGATTGAAATCTTAATATACTAAGTTACATGACAAGTTCGACACCCGGCGTATGAACAAGATTTGAGGAAACTCATTTTTTCATTTTTTTTTTGCACAAAAACTTTTTTTAATATTTTAAATTAACTGCACAATCTATGTATTAGACTTTTATGCGATACAAAATAATTATATTATTTAATTATTGATTACTCTTTATCAAAATAGACCCGAGCGTTACATCGCAGTCTAGCCACTGGACAGTCAGCCTGTGGCGCGCCAGTGCAGTGTCGACTCCAGGCGGATTAGACAGAAACAGTACAGCGCGCCACGAAATTTTTCCATACGGGATGTGGAAAGGGGCCTGGAAAATTGAAAATCTACCTAAAAAAATTCAGTTCCTCATGCTTTTTCGGCATTTTGCAATTGTCGAGAATTTAAATTTAAAGTTATTATACAGTGAAATAGTTAAATTTTAAATATGTGTAAGTATTACATTTCTTAGTTTCTAATCTTTAAATTATTTAAATCTTCTTCTTCAGAATTCCTCTGAATTCCCCGATATATATGAATTCATCTAAATTCTTCGAATCATCTACATTTTTTAAATATACCTAAATTCCATAAATTCCTTGAAATAATGTAAAATACTTGGAATTTCCTCAATCATCTGAATTCCTTAAATTTGTATGATTTTCTGAGTGATTGGTCACAGCTCAAACCACTTTTCCAGCTCGCCCTTAAAAAAAAGACGTGCTAGCGACTGGTCACAGAAGAGTGATTAGTCACATCTCGAACCACACTGAATACTACAGGTAAAAATAGTTTCTTTAAAAGCACAATTGTGTGAGTCTATTTTTAACTGATATTTGCAGTTAAAACACGGAATAAGATGGAATTGAAAAAATCTTCGCGTTTTTACCAAAGGACTTGGTTACTTTGCGTTTCAACAAGAAAAGCAACGCTGGCCGGAATCGAACACGGGTCTCCGGAGCATCAGGATAGAGATTTTTTCCTGTGGTAAAACAAATTATGTGTTTGAGGAATTTGATCAACCTAACGAACCGCGGCTCGAATGACGTCATTCGGCAACAGATTTCCTATTTCGAATGGGAATTTCCACAAAGCACTATATTCAAGTATTTTTCTTCTCATTGCATGTTTCTGTTGACACTGGTAATTTTCCTATGCTACTTTGCAACTTATGTTATTTATACTGCTACTTATTGCAATTACGCTTTAATTATATTTTTTGTGCATATCTCTTTTTTTAACTTCAATTTTTGTATCGAAAATATTAGTGTTTCTAACTCTAAAGGACAATTTTTCAGTTTGGAGTATATTTATAATTAATATGGAAAAATTCTTTTTCGGATCCCTGTGGTAATTATTACTATTTTTTCGACTATATTCTAGCTTGTCATTGAACTCTTGTAAAAATAAATGTTATAATACCTAACTTTACGACCAACATTTTATCCGTGTATAAATTTGACATTATTTCCTTGTACACTTGTGTGTTTCTGAACTTCAAATAATGAAACGAATCAATTGAAAAAAAAAAAACAGAAATAAAACAACAACTTATAGATTAGTATTAATGTTATCTCTCACTTCTTTAAATTTCAAGAGGAGAAGCCAATGTTTGCTTTTCCCTTGCTGGTAACATGATAGATGTACTGATATCTCTGAGCTTTTAATATTTTTGGTTGATTTTTCTTTCACGTTGCTTGTAACTTGCTTATTTTTATTGCTGGAAAAATGTACGCAAGAAGCTAGAAATCATTGCCTGCATGCTTGTTTCAATAAAACTTGTAAGTTTTCAGTAACAAGAAACCATATCTGTTGACATCTCATAACTTCTAGAAATTTTTTCTTTAGATTCGTTTGTATTTTGCTAATAATATTCCACTCGCGTTTATGCCTGAAGAAGTTAATATCAATCTTTGCTTGTCCGTTGCTGGCAAAATGCTGGGCGTGTTGATATTTTTGCTTACTTGTTTTATGTACTTTACTTACCTATCTTAAAAATTTGTTATTCAATATTGCACAATTTAAAACTCTTTGATTTCTTGTATTCAAATTTGTCATAAGATCACCTACGTGCAAAAATTGTAAGAATAAAAGGGTCTGCTTACGTAAATAATTTTGAAAATCTACTTCAGAATAAGTAAAAAAAGTATATTCCTTGTAGGATTTAAATTATTTACAACATCGCAGGTCATATTTCGCTTTCCTTTTGTGGTTAGAAGCGGCAGAGCACATTGCATTCACAAGTAGAAACAGCGGTTTCAGCAAAGCTAAAATATTCGTAAGCAGAAATAATTGGACCTCTCAGTAATTAAATCACTTCGTTAAATCGTTTGTGTTTGATAAACTGGCTTCCGACGAACTCGACATATCGACGTTGCAGATCCGCATTGTAACTCAACTGTCCAATTATTTCCGTTGTAAAGGAGTGCCTGCAATTCATCAATAATAATCCAGAAACCTAGAAAGCGAAAAAAGAAAAAAACACAAAGCTGATTCTGGAAATATGATTTATATCATTTAAATTTCATATCTGGTTCTATCTATTCAGAGCAGATCGTTTTTACTTCATTTGTCAACAGTATTTCCATTGTTTCTGGGTTTCCATTAATTAGTTCGAATTATTATATCGCATGATAAAAGTACTATGTAGGAATCGGACGAGTTATAAATAAAAAATTTGCTGTCAAATTCGATTCAACAGAGGAAACGGAAATAGAAAAAGATTAATTAAATTTGTTTTATTTAAAATAAAGCAACCCTAATTTGTCATACTCAATTTATAACAAAGGGACCGTTCACAAACTATGTCACACTGCCAGGGGAGGGGGTTTAACAGGTTACGTTGAAAATTCAATTATTAATTCTTTCACTGGAAATTAATTTTTTTTTAATTCAACTACTTGGTTAAAAGATGAACTACTTTGCTCAAAACTTATTTTATTGGTTTAAGATTTCACTATTTTGTTAAAAATTCGGTTTTTTGGCTGAAAATAAAATTTTTTAACTGAAAATGTAAGTATTCCATGTTTGGTTCAAATTTTACCGTTTTTAGTTAAAAATTAAAATATTAAATTTTTCATTAAGAGTTTATCTTTCTGGATTAAAAATTCAACTACTAATTTGAAAGTTGAACGTCTTTGTTAAGCTTTCCTCTTATTGGTTGAAGAAATATCTATCGGTCAGTACATAAGTTCGTGCGTATTTTTCAACGTTGAGTAAGTCTTTCTTTTTTAGTCTTCTCACAAACAAGAAATCCATATGTTGTTAAAAAGAGGGCAATTAGTTGTAGATAAGGATGGCGAATATATGATTTATTAACTAAATATACTCTGTGTTTTTTGTTTACTTATCAAGTGTTGAAAAATACGCACGCACTTACGGACTGACCTAATATTCTAAATGAAAACTGATTTTTTTAGTTGAAAATTCAACATTTTCTTTGACAATATATGTATTCTATTGTAAATTTGTCTTATTTGGTAGGAAATGAATCTTCTGGATTGGAAATAACACTACTTGGTTAAAAGTTAAACTACTTTAAAAAAAATTGATTTTATCAGTTAATCTATTTTGGTCACGAAGGAATAATAAGGAGACCGATGTTCATGCATGTGATTTGTGTAAGAGCAATGGCACCGTAAGTTCCAGGCCTGTAAGTAGTAATCACTCTTTACTGAGTGCGCAAGTTCGGCATGTCCTCTTCTCATGCACAGAAAAGTGCGAGTGAGACAGCTTTGGAAAATAAATTATGTAATCAGGTTATGCGAGTTCGTTTTCTTTGGAAACCAACAAAAGTTTTTCGAGGTGCAAAGTAAGATGAGTGTGTAAAAGCTAATGATAATGTGTGTTAAGTTAATGATATGAGTTTGCGGTAATCAAAGACGGGCGCTATAAAAGTGGTAAGTATAGAATTAAAAAAATAGTTGACACATGGGAAAGAAATCAGTTAAGATGATTCGGACATGTTGAAAGAATGAAAGAGGAAAGTCTAACAAAACAAGTGTATAAAGGTAAAGTAAATGGCAGTATGCTCAGAGACAAACCGCGGAAAGAATGGTTAGAATGTGTGTAGAATGAGGCCTTAATCTGAAAAGACATGAGAAGCCATAGAAACAGGAGAGCTTTCATGAAAAAATGCATGGACGTGAAGGAAGATAGAGAAGTATGCCAGGACAGAAAAGTGTGGCGACAAATAGTTTATAAACAAAAATGTGAGTAGAGTGAATGACGCCTGAAACAAAAGACCTTGGATACTAATGGGCCCGAGTGGGGAACCTCACATAACAACCTTGTGAAGCTCTTCACTTGGGGTGATCACTAGAGAGATTGATCAGCAACCTGGGTCGGAGCAGTGTTGCGGAACGACCGTGTTATTTGAATGAATAACACAAGAATTCTAGATCAATATAAAAAAATCTATACCTCCTTCCCAACACTACTATTTTCCAACGGACCGAGTCACGCCTACCCCGAAAGGAAAATGGCTTAATGGTATAATAATAATGATAAGTATGAACATGAAATCTTGAATTTCGAATTACAATCTATTCTCATCACTTTCATAACGCACTCCATTTATTACCAAAATTTTATATCAGGCTAGGCTAGGCATTCACTTAACTAAAAGTATTAATCATATTTTAAACCTTTCAACCATTCATTTTTATTTGGCAGCTCAAAAAGATTTTCAGGTTGCGAAAGAGAACAAACTCGCATAAACTGATAAACATACTTTATTTTTAAAAACTGTCCCACTTGTATTTTTCCGCGCGTGGCAGAGCATACGTCGCGCTTTCGCACTCCGTGAAGAGTGATTACGAAAAAGTTTTCCATGGCAGTTTGGTCTCCGTATTACTCTTGCGTGGTTTTGGATCAAATATGAACTATTTTGTTTAAACAACTGTATTTTTCAGTTGAATTCAACGGTTTTTAATTTCAAATTAAAATCCTTTTAGGTTGCCATACGAAGTATTACATTTTTTGTTAAGAATTTATCTTTCTTGGTTAAATTCGATTGTATTTGATTTTAAATTCAAATATTTTATTGGCGGAAAAATGAACTATTATATTTTTTGTTGAGAATTATTCTTATTTGATTGATGATTCAACTTTCCTCTGAAGAATTCATCTTCTTTGATTGAAAATTCAACAATCTGCTTAAAAACTAACTTTTTTGTTGAAGATTTGTCCCAAGCGCTTGAAAGTTTAACTCTCAGATTTTTTATTCCACTGCTTGTTTGATGATTCATTGTTGTTAAAACTTAATTTTTTGTTTAAATTTAACTATTATGAAGATTCATTATTTTAGTTGAGAATTCAACTGATTGTTTGAAAATTCAATTATTTTATTCGAAATTTAATTATTTTGTTAAAAATTCATATTTCTTAGTCGAAAATTTAACTGTCTTATTATACATTTGTCTTTTTCGATAGAAATTTCGTCCTTTTCAAATGAAAATTCAATTGATTTCTAACAAAATTCGTGTTCTTGGCTTGAAAATTTAACTATTTGGTGTAAAATGCGACTATTTTTTTTTTGTTGAATTTTAATCTTCTTTGTTGAGGAAATCGACCATTTAATTAAGTATTCATCTTTAAAGGATACAAATTCAACTATTTGGTTGAAAATTTTTCCTGCCGCTCAAAACTTGATCTATTTGGTTGAAAACCTAATTATTTTGTTAAAAATGCATCTTTTCTGCTAAAAGATTTTTTCATTTTGCATAGAAAATTTGTCCCTCTGAATTGAAAATACATTTTTTTTGGTAGCAAAGTTCTTGTTCAAAAATACATCTTTCTTAGTTAGAAATTCAACTGTCTTTTGAAAAATTCATCTTCTTGACTTGGAGATTCAACTATTTCTTCAAAAATGCACCTGTTCTTGATTGAAATTTAGTTTTTTTTTTATTGAAAATTCGACCATTCGCTTGAAAATTCATCTTTGTATGTTGAAAATTCAACTATTTGTCAAAAATTCAAGTAATTTGTTGAAAATGTATAACTTTTGGTAGAAAATGAATCTTTTTGTCGCCCGCCGGCGTATCGACAAATTATAAAACTTTCTTTCACGCGACGTTTTGACTT
>CAKNYM010052877.1:510094-521678 GCA_932195095.1 Andricus curvator
ATATAAACCGTGAAAAGCTACTATTTTTCGGGAAAGATGATATAGCTGATTAATTTCAAAAATAATATTTTTCTTTCAACATATCTTCCAACTGCTTACACGATTTCCATTTATATAATTTCATCTCCACCAAATCGTTAAAAGTTAGTATTTTCGAAGATTAATTATCTACAGACTTAACGAATGTTTAGAGTAATACATTTCTGTTGAGGATATTTGGAAATCATAATTTAAATTAATGGCGCAGTTCATGAATGTAACGAGTGCTAATTTTTTTTAAAGAAATTTTGCTATAATTATTTAAACAATTAATATAATTTGCTAGTTTTTGTAGGAAAGGTAAAAAAATTCTAGTTCTTTTCAATCACTTGCATTATCTTACTTATTGTACAGTATTTTCTTATCTCAACCAAACCGATCTCAAAAACTTTGCATAACATAACTAAAAAAATGTTTAAAAAAATAATTATTAACATTATAAACATAACTAAAAAAATCTTTTAAAAAATAATTATTGTTTGAACAATTGCATTATCAGTTCTGATATGAGAAAACATTGCGTAACGCGCAACATATGTATTGTGACAGATTCAAACAAACTAGCAGTTTTCTCCACCCTTCATATAAAAAAACGCAAGTGCATGATTATTCATTGTTAAAAAATTGCAAACTGTCCTTCACAAAAAATATAACGCTAAAGATTCAGTAATTACGTCATCAATTTCAGAAACTTGTAACTGTTCAAGATTGTGTCGCCCGCCAGCATGCGGCAATTTCAAAAATTAATAATAAAGATTTTCCTTTTGGTTCCCTCTTCGATCCATAACGAACGCGCTTGAAATAATATATTAGCAGTGAGTCTAATAATGTACATTTTCCATGATATTTAATGTGAAGCCGGTTCGAGAACAGAGACGACGAGGCGAAGGCAGAGTTCTACAGTCACAATTTCGCTCGAACCATGATCTCCGCCCATCAGAGACTGGTAACGCTACCAGAATCTGATTGGTGCGCTGACGCTAACCTGGTAACCAATCTGCGGTTACCCCCTCTTCTGCAACTCATGCTACCGCGGCACCCGTGCGGGTTGGTTCGCTTGCATCAACGCAGCGGCGAATCGCCGCTCGCCCCCTTCACCATATCCTACTCGACTAGCGCGCGCGGCCCGTCGGGTATAGGCATAAAAAAGGTGGCCTCGCGGTACGGAAAACAGTTAGAGCTACATGATAAATTCTCTATTAAGTATATTAGAGATCATGTTTATATCTTGACCAAAAATTTCTACCAAAACCAGTTGAATGACATCGAGTCAATTAGAAACATCCCTATAAATAAAAGTATTTATTACTCTTAACGTTACTTCGTTGTGTAATTCATTCCAGAGAATAAATTTTCACGATTTATAGGGGAAACATTGTTTAAACGAATTAAAATTGTTTAAATAATTGCCAAATATGTTTAACAAGGAATATTGTTCTTGAAATTTATAAATTATATAATTTAGGCTTAAAAATAATATTTACTTTTCACGATTAAATTGGGGAAATGAATATTTAAAAAATTAAAAGCTATTAAAAAATGCTTAGAATCTTATCACTTATCAGATAAAAATAATTCATATTGAAAAAATAAGAAAATACTGTCTCTAACATAAATTTTACATAAAAATTCAAATCTGCATTTTTTTGGGAATCTTCCGGGCACATTACAAGAGGGTTGGGGAGGCCAAAATTAAAAGCTATTGAGTGGAAATTATTTCTTGAATATTTCTTTAGAAGAGACTAAACTTCAATTTACAAAAAGTTAGTGAATACTTATTTGTTCCATTTTTCCAAAGACTGTGCTTTTCCCATCTAAAAATAACCTTTGAATTTGGAAAGCCCGCTGGCACTAGCTATTTTCGACAAATGTCCGAAAAAAAATGGAATTTTTTTTGTCGAAAAATCAAAAAATTGGGGGGACTGATCATAGAAAATCAAAAGTCATTTTTTTGGACCACCCTAATACGCATTTTGGAAAGTTTATTTCTGCTAATCAAACAGGTTATGAGTACTTAAAGCTTTTGATATTAAAAAAAACCTTACTCAAGAATTTATTTTCAAATTCTATCCAATTTTTCAAATACTTTTAAATAATAATATTTGAAATTGCCGCACTCAGAGAAAAGATTGAGTTGATTCAACAAAACAGTCTGTTCAACCTAATTTGTTTGTTGAAACTGAAAAATTTGGTCAGCGCAAATAAACCTTTGGTTATTATTAAGAAACACATTGTATTAATTTGGTCAGTTCCAAGTAATTATTTATTTGAGCATGTTTAGTTGATTCAAGCAAATAAATGTGTTGAGCGGAATATATTAATTATTAGTAAATGAGTTGGTTGAAGTAACAAAATAATTTGGTTTATTCTACCAAATACTTTCATTACCTACACTAAACATACCGAAACAGATGATGTCAGCCCACGTCGGTGACCAGTCTGCGTGACGAAAAGTTTCTCATTGCACGTCGTATCGCGAATTAGTGAAAAAATGAGTGATACGAACATATGGACACTATGAATGTCAACTTTTTTAAAAAAGTGGGGTCTGAAACAGTATGCAGCACATTTTAAACCTAAGTGTAACCTTTAGTTCGCAGTGTTCACACCGGTGCAGGCAATCTAACCTTAAACTTCATAAGTGATGAAAGAACCCCACACAAATGTATGGAAAAAGCCTTTCTGTCAAATTGAATGAAAGTATGGTTTTCTAATGCTGCAAGTGATGCTTATCAAAAGGTTGTTATCAAAAGCTTTTGTCCTAGAATACAATTTTTTCAAAGTCAAGACTTAGATACATTTTGATTGAACGAAACAACCAAAATATTTGTTTGTATTAACGAAAATATTTGGTTGAATTAACCAAAATATTTATTGCAATCAAACAAAATATTTATTACAATCAACCAAACTTTATTAACCAAAAAATTTGGTTAAATCAACAAACATTTGATTAAGCATATAGCAATGTATTTATTTGTTTGATCCAAATACATTTTTGTTAAATCAACCAAACTTTTTTCTGAGTGCGCCCTGATGAATTCTATATGAATTCTATAAGTTAAATATGTTTATTGTTTGACTGTAATTCTTTTAAATTTGAAATTTAAAAGCTGATTTTTCTTTTATTCTCGGCTTTCCTAATGATCATTAAAAAAAATTTTAATTTTTAATTTCAATAAACTTGAGAAATATTTATTCAGTATTTTAATGACTTCAAACTATATTTTTAATGATCTTTGAGTATTAAAAACATATTTTTAGCTTCTTTAACTCTCACGTGCAGCGGGTATAATTATTGAAAAGTGCAAAGGGATCTCTTAGAGAGGTTTTAAGGGACTGAGTGAAAAGCAAAGAGAATAAGTGATGAAGCACCTCGAAATAGGAGACGAGTTCCATCCTTCGTGAGTTAGTATGCACCATACAGTTATACACTTTGAAAAGCAGAGACTCAGGGCGTTAAGATCTTGACGAAAAGTACCATTTTGCGGTAATGCTACTAATGTTGTGAAATTATGCTCTGAGTATGCTGCGAATTGTGGATTTTAACTTCTTGGAGTAGAAACTGACTTTGAATAAAATCATGACGTTACGTAACGTTGCAAAAAGAATAATATTTTACATATACGCAGATTTTTTTTTCATTTCCTATGAAAAAGACAAATTATTATTTCTAATCAATGAGCTTATTCAAAAAATTGGTCACGCTGCCAGGGGTGGGAGGAGTCATAGGGTTTGTGGCGATTGATGAATCAGGGGGAGGGGTAACGCAGAATGTGACATTACACCTGTAAAATAGAAATCTGAAGAAAAATTTTCTAAAATGCTTTCAAAAATAAAAATCAGTTATTTCATTTCACAAGTGAGGCATCTAAATACAGACTTCACAGTTTTCCCTCTATAGACCATTTTACCAACTGTCGGAAGTTTATTTGCGCATGTGCATGTATCTTTTGTCGGAGTGAAATTAAATGAAGATGAAGTTCCGGGTGCGAAATTGGGCAAGTTTTAAATAGAAAAACATATTTTTGATAATTTGAGACGGTGGTTAAGTTGCCAGAAGCAACTTGATAGTGGTAAAAAAGCTGAACTTGTAAACAAGTTCGTAGTAGGTTAAGTTTCACATATTGTAACATTTTAATTATATTATTACGATTGAAATAAATTTTTAAGGTAAAAGACAGGATTTGAGTATGGTAATTATTTTAAAATAAAATTGATTTTGTTTTGGGAAGAAAATGGTAAAAAATAGTCATTGTATAGTGTGTTGTTTCAAGGCCGAAATTTTCGGAAAAAGCCAAATCTATTGCAAAAAAATAGACATATCATTTGGAAGTACATTCTTACATTTTTGAATTTCAGCCAAACATATGAATTAAATTAAATTATAAAATTGACAATATGCAAAAATGTTGCAAATAAATAAAATTCATAATACATTAAAAATTTAATAAAAACAAAAATGCACACATCGTGCTTGCATGCAACATTATTACTGTTACTGTAATTTATTATCATAAGTTGTTATAATATAATTTAATATATAGTTAGCAATATAATTGCAGAGGAAAGGAATGCATAGGAAAGGGTAGGGACATCGAACCACAAATTTATGGAGGATCATAGTTAAGTTTAAAGGAGGCGAAATTGAGAGGTTTTACATTTCAAGCAATTATTATTACATTCTTCAAAATGTTTCTTGAAGTCTTCTTTCCTAATACGACCACTTGTGTATTGTAAACAAGGTTTCGGGAAACGTATGAAGTAGAAGAGGTTATGTTCCTTGTATGCTTTGGTACGAATATCCCTTTTACACAAGCCGTACATGCAACGCATACACGCTCCCTTACTTTCTTTTTCAATTTCTATGAAATTTTTTTTCGATAGCTTGCCACAATTCTTTAAAAATAAAAGAAAAATGTTTTCACTGTGTTCAATGAGCAAAAATGATCGCAAAAACTGGGTACAACAGAATGTACATTGCACATGCGCAGTGAACTTTCCGATAGGTAAAATGGTCGATTCCCCTCTTTACCCCTTCTTTGAAGAATTGTACTACTTTGTTGTAAATTCATTTTATTGGTTGAGAATTATGAATTTTTTTTTTCATTTGAAATTTAATTTTTTTTTCAACTGAAAGTTTATATATTCCATTTTTACTTAAAAATATATCGTTTTCAATTTAAAACTCTACTATTTGGTGGAAAATGTATGTATTTTGTTGTGAATTCCTCTTTTTTTGTAGAAAAGTAATCATTTCGATTGAAAATTTAACTGTACAGTTGAAAGTTGAATTACATCGTCAAAAATTCATTTTATGAGTTGAACATCGATCTCTTTGGTTCCAAATTAAACTATTTTGTTGATAATTCTATTTTTTTTTAATCAATTTTTGAACGTTAGATTTAACAATTCCATTTTTGGTTGAAAATTGATCGTTCTAGTTTATAATTCAACTATTTGGTTGAAAATGGTCTTTTTTGTCCAAAATTCGTATTTTTCGTTTAAAAATTAAACTCTTACCTAGAAATTTTTTTTTGCCTTCAAAATTCAACGGTTTTGTAAAAAAATGGTCTTTTTGGGTTGAAAATTCTATTATTTTAGAAGAAATTTCAACAAGGTTGACATTTTTTTTGTTCAATTAATTTTGTTGTTGAAATTTTATCTCTTTTGATACAAATTAGATCTTTTTTGGTTAAAAGTGCAACTTTTTGCTTACAAATTATTCTCTTCTGGTTAAGCACTGAACTATTTTGCGGAGAATTCATATTTTTTTATTTAAAATCAATTTTTTTCTTAACTGCAAATTTAATTTTCCATTTTTTCTTAACCAGTGATCGTTCTTAGTTAAAAATATCATTATTTGGTTGAAAGGTCCACTATTTTTTTAAAAATTGATTTAGGGTAATTCCGGAAGAAATGTGTTATTCAATGTGACTTTCTCTTTTGTGACGACAACACACAGTTAAGTGCCAAATGTTCATTATTATTCACCAAAACATTATTATTTACGATATGTGCGTCCGGTTACGTCGCGGAGACTCGAAAATTCGCAGCGCTTGGTATAAAAGTCAATTTTTAATTTTAATTCGCGCGAATTTTTATGATACCGAACATCAGTTCAGTTTTCAATTCAGTTTCATCTCTCACGAAATGGACTTATTTTTTAACATTCGTGGTACTTAAAATTCTTATGAAAAAAAACTGTCTCGGCATATTTTAGGGTCATCTAACAATCAATAAAAATTATTTAATTGATTATTGTTTGAATCACTTCATCTCCATTGAAAATTCAACCATTTGGTTAAAAATTAACTTACTTTGTTAAAAATTTATTTTGTTAGTTAAAGATTCATCTGTTTAGTTCAATATGTAACCATTCTGTTGATAATTATATTTTTTATTAAAAACAAATGTTTTCAACTGCAAATTTAACTATTTCATTTTTGGTTGATGATGAATCGTTTTTGGTGGAAAAATCAACTATTTTGTTGATATTATATATAAGACTTTTATATTGTATTTAATATCGTACTTCAACGTTAATTTTATTTGAAGGAATATATTTTCCTATCTTTGTGGAAATTACCCTATTTCCCCTCTTTTCAGGTCACTTTAGGCTGTCAAGTTTGTTAAAATATCAATATGTTTGTACGTTTTGTGTTTTATATTAAGCGTTTATCAAATAATATAAAAAAAATTGAATTGGAAGGGAGGTCGTATTGATGACGTCATCCCAGGGGTGGGGGATCAAGCTTTGTGTGATGATCTGTGACAAAGAATTGGATGGGTGGCAAAATTTTTCAAAATAGCGGGCTGCAGTATCTAAACGGCCGCTAATGAAGTTCTTCATTCATCAGCTAATTTTCAAAAAAAGTTAATGTTAAAGTTTAAACTTAGAACCTGCTGAAGTAAGAAAATTTCTAATTTAATTTTGATAAACAGCGGCGAAAATATTGAAAAGGAAACAGATTTCGACACTTCCAAGTCAAACGCGAACTGCTTTCTCGGTGGCACCTGAGAAAACTTCGTATTAATGATGTTGACATTATAGGACATTAACCAATTACGCCCACTAAAGTAAGCGTCTAAAATAAGAAATGTTTACAGTGGAAAACATGTGACGTAAGAGCTTTGAAACGTTATCCGTAAACATTCTTTAACGATTTTCAGAAACCGAAACGTAATAGAAAGTACTATGCGGGTGTATATTTCGCCACGTGCACATTTTATCACAAAATTCTACCAATAAACTCTGTAAAGAGGAGTTAAAATCCCGAAGGAAAAAGAAAAACATCGAGTTCCCTTGTTCTGATTAGACAATTTCTAAATGTTAATATCTCCCATGTGTGATGAAAGTTTGAAAACAGAGAAATTACTATCGTGAAAGAAGAGGAAGTTTGAAAGGTTTGAATGTGAAATACGAACATTTGTTATTTAATAAGATTAAGAATGCCATGCCATGCCACGCTGAAAAAACCAGTTCTCGTCAGATCACTGAAGTTAAGCAGCGTTGGGCGCGGTTAGTACTTGGATGGGTGACCATTCGAGAATACTGTGTGCTGTTGGCATATTATGGGTGTGGTGAGCCCAAATTTGTAGTTATTTATAACTACAAGAAAACTATCCACCTAGAAACACTACCCGAATCGGGTAGTGTCACGCCTACCCTGAAAGGGAAATGGAAATACTACTATACTAAGAAAGGAAAATGGTGTTCCATCGTGAACACTAAACACTCACTGGCAATGTGTTTTATTACTTTGCTTCAAGAATCCGGAAATAACCAAACTAAAAGGGACTCGTGGAAGTCTCTGGGGAAAACAACGGTTGCCCTTTTTTCCGTCACCTAAGAAATTGACGTATCGTTTTCGTGATCTTGCAGAGCGACCAGCTCGCATTGAATTATTCTTGCTCAGAATCGAGACGATGAGAAACGTTGAGAAAAAAAAGGTCCAAAATTCTTTACTTTAGAACTATAAATCTGGAGTGTGCTCTAAGGAAGAGGACGGAAATTAACGCTTAAGTGTTATACCTATATTTGGGAAAAGTGGAAAGACATTGTCAAATGTATCTCCAAATAGTTCTTTCTTTCCTATTTCAACAAAGAATAACTAGGTTCTTACATTTTTATGCTTCAGTTTGAATGAGAAAGATGGTTGAATAGTAATGAAAATCTAGATCATAAAAAGTATTATTTTATTGGTGAATGATTTTCTATTTTGAGATTGCATAAGCACTGAAGACAGAATATGAAAAATAAAAAAAGGCAACTAGGTCAGTCGCAATAATGGGAAAATATAAAAATAAAGATATAATAATTTTTAAAAATTGGTCATAGTCAACATTCAAATTGAACTACTATATTCATAAAAATCCAGAAAAAAACAAGAATCCAACGATCAAAATTAGACGATACACTCTTAAAACAGTTATTCTGCTAAAAATCGGATTTCTGTAAAAAATTATGTCTCCATAATTTTAAGAACAAAAATAATATAACTGATGTAATTTCAACTTGAAAAATTATTTCTAAAGAATACATTCTAAAAATTACAAGACACATTCATTTTAAACATTTTTTTGCGATTGAATGTTTTCTTACTATCGCTTCTTACCAATTTTTGAAAATTGTTTGTATTTTAATAAGTGATCGCTTATTTTTTCGGGTAAACATTTCCTACAACTTCGCCTTTCCATTTACCAAACTGAATTTTTCTATGGTTGAAATCGAAAAAACAGAATTTTTAAAGAAAAATATTTTTTAAGCAAATCACTATATTTTAAGCTTATTTGCTTATTTTTAAAATTAGAAACAGTGTTACATTTGGGGAAAGTGGAAGGAAATTGTCAAGTATACCCTAAAACATTTTTTTTCTTGAGTTCGAATAAAAAAGTGATTGAATAATAATGAAAATCTAAATTAGAAATATCTAGTTTTATTTTATTGGTATATTCTTGTGGCATATATTTCAATAGTTAATGATTCTCTTTTTATCAGAAAACTGAAGATAGAATATAAAAAACAAAAAGATGCAACTAGGTCAGTCCTAATACTGGGAAACATATAAAAGTGGGGCTTACGATATGTACATATAATAAAAAACAGTGTTGATGCTACCTACTGTCCAGTTAAGTGAGCTTGGCAACCAATCAACAATGGAAATATAGTTCCAAACGGAATTTTTATTTGCATTTTTCAGCTATATATGTTATTATTTCTTTTTGTTTTCTGTTATTTTTGCGCAGTTTTACTATGTAATGAACTTTTTATATTCCTTTCTTCTTGTAAAGATATAAAAAAGAAACATTTTCAGTTTTTACATGACGCAATTTCACTTTCTGTCTTTGTTCATTATGTGAAATGAATGGTAACTATACATGTTTAAAATTATTCTCTAATGATATCATAGTAGGTATAATATATTATATCAGTGTCAACGTATTATAAATCCAAGGATAAATCTCTTGAAAAATTGTATTTATAAATATATATATATATATACAATACATTGAATATAAAGATATATATATATATATATATATGTCTGTATTTTGTTATTAGAATGTTTCAAGTACTTGGCATTAAGGTGATGGACGTAGACAAAAACATTTTAAGCATTGAATGGATTAAAATTAAGAACATAAATTGAGAAGAGGTAAATCAAAATTTAAATTTCTTTCTAAGGTCCAACATTCGAATCAAACTACGACATTCGTGGAAATTAAAATAAAAACAAGAACCTGACAATGATATTTGAACAAAATACTTCTACATGTCAGCATTTCAATTTTTTTTAAAATAGAGGAAAGAAAAATCAAACGTTGGTAACTATTTTGTAAATATTTTTTGGATTTTGATTTTTTTTCAATACGAAAGAAAAGAAGGAAGAGGATTTAGAGGTTGCTTCTTTTTATACCTCTTTTTTTATTCTTATTTTTTAAAAGTTGAATGAAGATTTTATTGATCTAATTTGATCGTTAAATTCTTCTGTTTTTTTCAATTTCACGAATTTTATAGTTATAGTAAACGGATTTTTTAAAATATAAAAATGACTAATAATTATATTCCTTTTTAACGGGCTGCTTTCTTATGAATAAGAATAAATTACAAACTATGAATAAATAATAATCAAATAAATAGTGTAATTATTAGGGCTACACACTACAATGAAAAAGATCGTAGCATTTTCAAAAATTAACAAATTTTAATGAAGACCTCTTCGAAAATATTATGGGATGCTTTTATTACTACATGAAACTGTACTATGATTATACCTAGTTTATGAAGCAGAATAACATGATCATTATTTCTTTACCAGGAACTAGGTATCATAAGCTTCTAATAACATATAAAGGTGTCTCTAAAGGGATCTTATTTCTATACTAAAACCTTCATCGATCTACTTACATTTAGGAAGCTTTTACAGTCCATATACGAAGTGAGTATGCCAATTGAAGCCTTGAAAAAAATTACTTCGTAACCACATCAGTAATATATTCATATAAATAAAAGAACAGGTTACACAACTACCGCAGGGTCCTACTGGGAGCAACTGCCATCTATGAAAATGACACTAGCTCCCAGTAGAACCGCGGTAAATCAAACCTATGGACACGTCTAACGAACGTGAGACGGGTTGCCACAGGGCCAGACAAATCACAACGACAGGCCGGTGAAACACTCGCGTATTTTGAGGATACGGAGCGACCCAAGGATGACAGAATTCTGTATCCATAACGCTTTGGTATGCTTTTGGAACGCGGTAATAGCATTAAAGTTACGAACTAGTGATAGTTTCGCTCCCACGATAACAATGACCACAAAAACAATTATTTTAACTGAATATTTTAGTTGAATTCTCTGCAGCTCCCTTTTAAGGTCTTGATTACGAATATAGTCGTTTCTCGAAGTCCTGAAAAACGATGTCAGGTCTCGAATGTATCTCGAGTGTCCTGATTATCTGATAAAAGTAAAAGTTTGTTCCTTCGACAAGGGCTGATCTTCTACATTTCTGTGAAAGTTGCCGTGCAGTTTCTTGTCGAGGAGCTGTTGACAGAACTTTTCAACCTCTTCATTGTCGGCAGCTTTGACTTGCTCAGTGTGTGGTGATAGATCCGCAGTGCGTGGGCAAACTTTCGGACCCTTCCTACAACATTGTTTTGGTGGTTTAGTGGTGTCATTGTTTTCCCCACGAGGAGCTAGGGAAAGTGTTTGTCCGTCCGTGTAGAGCCCCGCATGCAAGGATTAAGGCTGCATACTCTGAGAGGTCGTCCAGTATCCCAGAGTTTGAAGACACCTCACCCAGGTGCCTTTCAGCTTTTGGTACGGTAGTTACGCCTCCGCTTGGGGATTAGTTCCTTCAGGACCATCCGTGGACAATTGCCCACAACTGCTCATTAATTATTGTAACCATATTCAGCAGAAACCCTTGGCACAGACACCCTCTATCCGCAACCTGGGGACGTGTCCGATGGCTTTCTCAGAGGCCCTTCGGGTTGATTCCAAAGGACCGAAACAGAATAAATATATATATATATATAT
>CAKNYM010052877.1:539513-563962 GCA_932195095.1 Andricus curvator
CGCGATCGGTCGATTTTCTCACTTTCAAAAATAAAATCCTAAAGCCCAGTTAACCGGTCTATTTCTGCACGATTATTTTTCAGTCACTTCTTTCTCGAAAACACGTTATCCAATCCCTCTCTTTTGCCAAATCACCACTCAAAAAATGAAGAAGTTCTTTGAAGACAAAAGGCCGAATCCCAGTTAAACAGCAGGATAAGTCATAATTTTTTATTTGTTGAAAATACATAAATTTTAAGATTATAAATTTTTGAAATTGAACTATTCTTTTTGTTGCGGGGGGAGGGGGGGGGTTACACTCTTTTTATGTCATAAATTAAATTACGTTAAAACACAATATCCATTTATTTTGGTTGAATGCTCTCTTTGTTTTAAAACATTATGAGCGATTTTTCATTTTCAATCCAATGATCTGAGAGAATTTGAAAATATTTTCCGGGAACTTTGGGACGTTTTGGATCTCAGAATTCAAGAAATATAGGATTTCATGAGATTTTCGCGACTTTTTATCATCTTTTATGAGCAAATTTCACGGTATTTCAAAAACTATGAGGTATATTGAGATCTTTCCTAATTTGAGAGAATTTTCGAGTTCTTTGTGATATTTTAAATGATTTGAACGAATTTTCAAATTAATACAGTGGTTGAAGGAAATTCGAAGAAATTTAAGGAGTCTAGATTCTCTAAACGCTTTTCAAAGAACTTCATGAATCAAGAACTACACAGTATTTCAGAAATTCTTTTTACATTCTCATTCTAATGAGAAGGTATTGGTTTTATGTAAAATTTGACATAGTCGGTTTTCATCAAATCTCCACGTTTTGAGACCTCCTGAGTCAGAAAAAACGATTTTTATGAAGGTGTCTGTCTGTCTGTAGTCTGTAGTCTGTCTGTCTGTCTGTCTGTCTGTAGCCACGATAACTTTCGAAAAAATGATCAGATTTGATTGAGCTTTGGCACCCTTTTTTATGGCCGAAAAATAGAGAACGAGTTCGTCAACCAGCTATTTTGGATGAAAATCCAAAAAGTGAGCACATTTTGAATATTTTTGAGACCACTTTTTTGGAAGATTTGAAAATTCTATGTACGGCTATTAGTAGTACGCAAAATGACGAACAAAATATTCTTATGACTTTTCGTGATAAAAAAAAAATTACTGGAGTTATAGCATTTTCAAAATTCCAAAAAACAAACGAAAATGATCATTTTAAGCCGAAAAACGCACGATATGAAAAAAAGTCAAGAGGAGAAAAAGGTTGATTCCTGAACGCCCTATAATATTTTCATGACAACTTTTTGAATTTTTCGAAAAATAAAAAATTCAAATTTTGATCGCACAAAAAATTAATGAAAAATCAAAAAAGCCATTTTGCTGTAAAACTATGCAAGATACCAGAAAAGGTCATCTCACCAAAATTGTGCACCTAAAAAAGATCTACAAATTTCTTATCATTCACTTCTTGATATGACGCGTAGTTTTTGTTTTATTCGTAAAAAACAGCATTGAAAATAGAAAAATAAAATTTTCAGACGAATATTACCAGCTACGAAAAAATGACCAAAACAAAATTTGTTCATCCAAGGAAGAGGTACAAATTTATTGTGACTCATGTTTCGATAGGATGCGTGGTTTTTGTTTTATTCGTGAAAATAACATTGACAGTAAAAAAAATCAAATTTTTGAAAAAACAATGCAAGGTACGGAAACATATAAATGAACAAAAATTGTGCATTCAAAAAAGACTTACACACCCGTAATCAATTTTTGTGGTAAGAATATATTCAAAATGAAAAAATTAACTTTTTTGATAAACGGCACAAGCTAAAATAAAATGTTAACTAATAAAATTTGTCGCCTGAATTATATCATTACTTTTCATTTGAAATCAAATACAAATTTAGTAATTTGTATATGAAGAACATATAACACGAAGCACAAAGTGCGCGCTCAGTGTATTTACCAAATCGCACGCCGTAAGTGCGCTCAAACTTTTTTGTTTCTATCATACGGTTCAAATGATTTTCAAATCAAATATCGAGCGCGAAGCGCGAGTGTCTGGATGAGAATGTGTTCCTTAAGGTCGATAGAACCTTGAGTAAATAAAGTTCCTTTTCAGTCTAAAATAAAAGTAAATTTAACAATCACTTAATATGTAGAGGTTTTGATAATTTTATAATATTTGCAAACAAACTTTTTCTTTTCATCGAAGTCGAACACGAAGTTCAAAAATCTAGAGGAGCCTAGCGTAAAGCGCGATGCAAATACGCCCGAGCGCGTAGCGCGAGGTGAATACATAATCGAGCGCGAAGCGCGAGATAAATATATGATCGAGCGCGAAGCGCGAGATCCAACAGTCGCGCGCCCTAGGCGCGCTCAAACTTGCGAGCGAAGCGAGCCGCGCGCGATGCGCGCCATGAGAATGTGCCCGCGAAGCGGGCAGATTTTTTTTTTTACATTGAAAAAAAAATAATAATAAATAAATAAATAAAATAAAAATAAATAAATAAATAAATAAATAAGTAAAATAAATAAAGTAAAATAAAATAAAATTTAACCCTTTTCCAATTAAAAAAAAAAAACGACTTATTGGCTCCTCGTTTAGAGGTAGGCCAGGATTCAGCAGATAGGCACATATTAACTCCTATCAAATACAACGCTGCTGAAGGCTGGTAACCTTCTCAGCATGAATCACCAACCAATTGAGACTCTCGGTTTCCTTTCTCTGTCCTCGCCTCTCCCCCCCACGCAGTAACAGAAGTATTGGTGGGACTGACGTTACAGATAGACTATCCACCGTACGACGAATAATCACTTAACTTGGACATGATTTCGGCTCGCAAAACAAATTTCGCGCATAAAGGTGTTAGTTGGGTGTACAATCTAAACATGAATAATACAAACAATAAAGTAGCCTCGGAATGGACTGAAACTTGGATCGACAAAATGCATACACACGGTAAACGTAAAGGTCGAATTTCAGGCGATGAATGGAGACTGTGTGTCTGGAATGCTAGAGGAGTGAATGACCTTAAAATAAGAGAACTACGAGAAACTATGCATGCAAGGAAACTAGATATTTTATGTGTACCTGAGACGAAGAAAAAGGGTTGCGAAAGTAGAAACATAGAAAATGGGGTGTTGAAAGGCGGTTTTGAAATATGGTCAGGAGTAGGTAGTGAATCAAATCGTAGTCAAGGGGTCGGTTTAATTATGAATGAAAAAGCAAGACAGCATCTCAAAGATCATGATTTTGTATCTCCCAGATTGTTGTGAGCTAGAATGAAGGTAGGAATCAGAAGGTTATTTATCATAGCGTGCTACGCCCCAGTTGACAGTGAGCCGCGAGAAGTCAAAGACGCTTTCTGGGACACTTTAAATGACACAATAAGTACTTGCGATCAAGGTGAAAGAATAATTCTGCTAGGAGATATGAACGGATGGGTCGGCGTTCAACGTCAGAATACAGATACAGAAAGGGTGCTAGGTAAATTTGGGGATGCAACAAAAAAAAACTATAACGGGGAAAAATTAGTTAGCTTATGCTCAGAAAAGGGCCTATTTATTACAAATACTTGGTTTAGACACAAAATGATCCATATGTACACCTGGCGTAAAGGAAATAGCCACAGTATAATTGACTTTGTTATTGCGGATGAAAGACTAAGAGAACTAGTGAAAGATACAAGAGTCATGAGGGGTTCCGAATGCATTACTGATAATTACCTCTTAGTCTCCAAAATAAATTTAGGGCGGGGATGGAGAAGAAAGAAAACAACAAAAACAAAACAAACGCGAATAAAGATTGAAAATTTACAAAAACCGGAAGTGCGAATAGACTTTCAAAATAGGTTAAACGCAAGTATAGATGAGACAATTTGGAAGGGATTAATAAACAATAAAGATTTAGAGGGCATGTGGACTTTGCTACGGGATGTCATCGTTGAAACTGCGACCGAAGTATGTGGTACGGCGGTTGTTGGAAGAAAATCTGGTGATGCATGGTGGAATGATGAAATTGAGGCAGCCCAAAAAGAAAAGAGAGAAGCGCACGAAAGAACGTTGCACATTACAGGTCTTAGCGATGAGGAGAGAAATAGACTTAAAAATGATTACAGACACAAAAAGAGAAAAGTTAAACGACTAGTCAAAGAGAGTAAAGAGAAAATGAGAACAGAAGAACAGAAGAAGAGAGGAAAATACAAAACAGCTTTGAAGGAATGATGAAACTATTATATAAACAGTTGAAGGAAAGTAAAAATACAGAGTTTGCGAGCATGAGAAACAGCAAAGGTGAAATGCTATATGATATAGACGGGATAGTAGACGCTTTAAAAGACTCTTTTAAAGAACTATTAGGAGGTAAAGATATAGGACAACAAAACTGCGACATAGAACATAATGCATTAGAAAACCCAATTGAAAAATTATGTGTCACTGAGGTCAGAAACATAATAAAGAACTTGAAAAACGGTAAGGCTGCTGGTGTAGATAGTATCAGCGCTGAAATGCTTAAATACGGTGGCGAGTACATACCTCACAGGTTGTGCGAATTGATAAATTTATGTATCGAGACGGGAGAAGTCCCGGACGATTGGAGAAAAGCGATTATCGTACCAATATACAAAAGAAAGGGAGATAAAAGCAACTGCAGCAATTACAGAGGTATCAGTCTACTAAGTACCGTAAGTAAAATATACTCAAAAATACTTATTCGTAGGGTAATGGAAATTACAGAAGAAAAGATATGGGAAGTCCAAAGTGGATTTATGCCAGGAAGATCATGTACAGATCAGATATTTAGCCTAAGACAGATCACAGAAAAAAGCTTGAGAGTAGGAAAGAAAGTTTTCTGTGCATTTATTGACCTAGAAAAAGCATTTGACACGGTAAATAGAAGTAAACTTTGGGAAGTTCTTAAAGAGTACGGAGTAAATGGAGGGCTCCTGCAAGCAATAAAAACAATATATACAGGTAGTAAAGCGAGCGTAAGGGTAAACGGGAAACTGAGTGACTGGTTCGATATTATGCAAGGCGTGAAACAAGGATGCGTTATGTCCTCGTGGCTATTTATCATATTCATGGATAAGTGTCTGAGAATGGCCCTCTGCGACGAAGAAGGTGTAGATCTCAAAACAGTGAAGGTACGTGGGTTAGCTTTCGCAGATGACAAGATTCTCATGGCAGAATCAATCGAGGACTGGCAAAGAATGTTAAATAAACTTAATACAAGCATGAAGGACATGGGACTCAAAATTAACGTAAATAAAACAAAAATCATGGTGTTTGAGGGAAAAAGTGAGAAAACAATATGCAACATTATCATAAATGATGAGAGATTAGAACAAGTTGACCAGTACGTGTATCTAGGTAGTCTATTCACTAGCGACGGAAAAATAGATGGGGAGTTAGATAGGCGCATAAATAAGGGTAGACAGGTTATCGGTAGAGTAGGATCCATCCTCACAAATAAAAACATATCAAAAAAAGCTAAAATGGCCATACATAATTCTATATTCGTACCGACTGTACTATACGGTAGCGAGACATGGACCTGTCAAGAAAAGGACAGGAGTAAAATTAACGCGATCGGCATGAAACCTCTGCGCATAATATGCGGGAAAACACTGATGGACAAAGTCCGAAACGAGACTATCCTCAAAGAATGTCGTACAGGAGAGACACTAGTTGACATATGGGAAAGAAATCAGTTAAGATGGTTCAGACATCTTGAAAGAATGAAAGGTGAACGACTGACCAAACAAGTGTATAAAGGTAAAGTAAATGGTAGAATGCCCAGAGGTAGACCGCCGAAAGAATGGTTAGAATCTTTAAATGAGACATTGATCCGTAGAGACATAAGAAGCCATAGAAACACAAGAGCTTGCATTAAAAAATGCATGGACGTGAAGGAAGCTAGAGTAGTATGCCAGGACAGAAAAGTGTGGCGACAAATAGTTTGTAAACAGAGTGACAGTAGAATGAATGGCGCCTGAAACAAAGACCTTGGATACTAATGGGCCCAAGTGGAGAACCATACATAACAATTTTGTGAGGCTCTTCACTTGGGGTGATCGCTAGAGAGATTGATCAGCAACCTGGGTCGGAGCAGTGTTGCGGAATAAACGTGTCATTTAAATAAATAACACGAGAATTCCAGATCAATCTGAAATATTTATACCTAACATCCATATACCTATCTACCTTATACCTATATACCTACATACCTACATACCTTACAACCTTACACCTATATACCTATTCAACCTATACACTACTATTCTCCAACCGAGCAAGTCACGCCTACCCCGAAAGGGAAATGGCTTAATGGTATAATAATAATAATAATAAGTACTCAAAAATTACAAGAAAAATATTGAAAATTGTTTTTTTTTTTTCAAATTAGACACAGCATATTTTCCTCCTGTTAGACTTCAAATACTTGGCGGGAATTCTCAAAACAGAATTAAAAAGAAACCGAAAAAATTCAAAATAGCAGTTTTCTAATGAATTCATACTACTTACGGTATTTCATGTGTTTTTTGAAAATGAATTATTCTTAATCAATAAATAACGAGTTTCCAAGTATTTTGTAAATAATTTACAATTGTTAAAACGATTATTATTCGTTTAAAAAATATATTTTTCTCTTTAAGTCGTGGAAAATTATTATTTTCGAGATATATATTCCAGAGAATAATAACTTGTTACAATTTGAGGGAGAAAAGATTGTTTAAACAAATGGAAATTGTTTAAATAATTACCAATTATGTAAAAAACAAAACATATTCTTCGAGACATAGAGGGGGGGAAGGAGAGAGAGAGAGAGACTGAGGGGCTCCTTTCGGTGGGTGAAGCGAAGCAAGCCTCCGGTCTGTGACATAAGACACAACGCGTGTGTCAGAGGCTTGCGTTACACTTTCCAGCCATGGTTTCATTTGAATCACGCGCGACTCCCCATATCGAGGTCTAAGATGTTTACACATAAAAAATTTCGAAAACCAATCCATAAGAAAATGTTTCAATGTGATTTTCAAGTTCAGCAGGCCAAAATGCATTGGAAAAATGTAGTCACTAAATGTAAAAAAAAATTATATTTAGGCTAGTGTTATTAAAAACACATATTTATAAATACCAAATATCTCTTATTATTAATAATAGAAATTATAAACAAATTCCAAAATTAGCCACTTTCAGGCAACCAAATAGTAATAGTCAATTGAAAGAATTTGTTTCTGACTCTTAATTGTTATTGTTATTAACAAATTATTAAATACATATTTATTTTTTACATATTTTATCATTGTTTTCTCATAAATTCAAATAAGAATATGTCTTAAAGTGATTAGTAATCACAGATATTTTTTAATATGAAATTTATCTTATTCTTAATAATTTAAATTATGAAAAAAATCCGTAACTAGTCACTTTCATACCAAAAAAATAGTTTGGCTACACTATTATATTCTGTAGACCTGAATAGTGATTATCTATTAATATAAAATGTGTATTTGATTGCTAATTGCTATTTTTATCAACGAATCATCAAATAAATATTCCATTGTAAATGCTTTTTACATAAATAAGCTATTTTTCCCTAATAAAAAGTAAAGAATCATCATGGTGTGAATTTATTAATAACTTAATTTTAATTTAAAAAATACTAGTATATTAACTATAAGAATAATTCAATGGTTATTATGTTCTGTGATTATCTATCACTTTAAAACATAATCCTAATTAGTTTTATGAGAAAACTAATGCCGTAATATGCAAAAAGTGTAAAAATTAATATTTATTACATAATTCGTGAATAACAATAACAACTAAGAGGCAGCAACACCTCTTCTAATGGCAATAGTACTGTTCGGTTCGTTGACATATTTTTTAATAAAAAAAATTTTTTTCTATTTGAAAGTGACTAATTTTCAAAGTTGTTTATAATTTCTATCATAATCAATAATAAATGTTGAATATTTATAAATTGTTGTGAATGTTATTCAATTAAAAGCATATTTTCATGAGAAAACAATCTGTATATATGAAAATAATGTAAAAATGAATATGTATTTAATAATTTGTTAATAAAAATAATAGCTTGAATTCAATGACATATTTTTTTAAAGAATATTTTTATTCATTTGTCTGGAATATTTTTAGTAGAAAAAATAATTTTTTTCTACGCGAATGTGACTAATTTTGAAATTTGTTTATAATTTTAATTGAAACAATAATAGTAATTGTTAATATTTGGTAATAAGTTGTTGTAAGTATTATTTTTATAAGGGGATTGAGCACTTTTAGTTATCAAACCATTTTTTTTCCACTAAGCTAAGCATGTATTTGTTAATAAAATTTGTTCATATTCAAGTCTTTTCCTCGGCCATAAAAAAGATATTTTCCAAAAGTATAATTTTTTCAGACGGAAAAGAATAGTTTATAAAAGTTAATTTATCGTTAATGCTGAGCTTTTCGAGAAAAAAAAATCAATTAAGATTGAGAATTGTAAGCTCTAGCCAATTTTGAGCAGTAAATTCCACTAAAATTCTTAACGGATTTCGATGTTGAAAGTTTAAAATTTTTTGGTCTAACTTTTCAGTAACACCATTTTTTCAAGAATTTCAAATTTATTAAAACAGCTCATCAATTAATGTTATATTTAACTAAAAATAATTTTCAGTGGGTGAGACTTAGAAATTGTATTTAATGTAATGTTATATACAAATTAATAAACGAAATTCATTCTTTCGTAATTCACAATGATTAGCTATTTGAAATCCATCGCTTTTGTATGAAATATGATGCACATTAACGTGCGCTTACAATAACTTGAAAATAGTTGCTGTCTACTAATTATTTAAAACAGTTTTTATACGCAAATGAATATTTTGATCAATTTTTCATGAATATACTTATCATTGTCCGGGATCAGCTCGAGATGTTTTGCCAAAGACTCCTTGCTGTCATATTTTTCAAACTGCTAAAAATTGGTAATTATACAAACAATTTTTATACAAACAAACCTGCTGAAAGTGCAAAATGCTGAAAGTTTATTGAAGAAAAATATCGAAGTCGGTTAAGATGAATTATAAACAGTAAATTCCCGATCGAGCCAACTGTACGGCGCTTTCCGTATATCTTATAGTGGGAATAGGCCAATAGGGACGTGTGGCCTTGTGATTGTCGGGATAATACTCCCTTGAGACTTGTAATTACCAGTTGAATACGCACGATATTCGTCACGCCATCTGCCTTCTCGTGCTCGACACCCTGCGCTCAAGCCACGTCAAACGAACGTCCCAATGGGGTTCTTAAGTATTCTTAGACATTAATTAGGTATTAATTTTTCAGCATGACTATCTATTTCTATGTCACACGAGGAAACACAATTACTTCCCTCAAAATTTTGGGACATTAAAACTTTAAGAATTGAATAGGTACTTCAGGCGAGGTCGATAGGCGCGAGTGCGACAGAAAATTACAAAATTATACTTTAATTAATTATATTTTAAATATTTGAAAATATTCTAGCTTCAAATTTTGCTAAAATTATTCCTGCACATTCTACTTTTAATCGTCTCTTTCTTTAATAAGTAAAAATAACTGAAATCCAAATTGTACAAGATTGTTCTTTTGTTCCTGTTAATCTCGCTGTTAATAAAACAGCCACTGATTCTTAAAGCATGTTCGTTTTGAATTTCTTTGATCTTTTTTAATTATATGGTGAATGCAATCATTATTTGAAATTTGAAGACTGTTATCAATACCGTTAAAAAATGTTTTCGCAGGGTTGACATAAAAATGGTAATTAGTCCGAAACTTAGAACATTTCAGGCCCCGATACGAAAAATACAACGTCCATCACGATCTGGAATTTATGTTAGGTTGTTACTTTTTTTATCAGTGAAATTAAAAAAATGAGTACTTTATTCTTTGAAATCCTTAGTACTGATTCAATTAGTTAAATTTGTACCAATTTATATTTAGAGAGTATCACTGTAAAAACTAGGATTTGATTTAGAACTTAATTCGGTATTAAAACAGTTCACGCAACAAAACAATTGCACTTCAGTTTGATTCGCCAATCTAATAAAATAAGTTCGATTCGTGGATTGAAATAGGCTCCAAATGAGAATCATCTGTCAAAGCTAAATCTGATCAAACAAATTCTAAACTGTCAAGTTTAGAAACCAAGGTAACCCATAGGGCTGAAGTTCGATACGTCTGAATGTGACGGTTCAACACTAATTTTTAAGAATGTTTAATTTTCAATTTTTCATATTTTTTTTTGCATAAAAATATAGGATAATGTTTATAAAAAACATTGGCACCTTCGGTATTTGAGAGGCATGGTTGTAGAAGGGTCCGAGTATGGGTCAAGACCTTACAGAAATTAAAGGGTCCAGGTTTGGAACCGCATCCTTACGAATTATAAGTGTCCAGTCCGCACCCGGATTGGTCTAACCTAAATCATTCCGATCTCTGGTCTTTTTATCTATTTTTTTTTTAAGATTGAAGTTTGGAACAATTGAAACAATGCACCCTCGGAACCAATTTACTTCGCTATCTCGGATCATTTAACAATCTGAAGTTAGCAAACTAAACAAGACAGAAACTGATACTAAAATATACTATTTGTGAGATCATATTAGGACGCCCAAAAAAGGATCCCAGAGAAAAATGAATGCCTAGTTTTTAAAGTGATATAAAGAGTTGATGCGGCCTTATTCTTATTTCGTAATTCACATATATTGTTGTATTTCGCAATTCCATATTGTGTATTAATTATTTCAATAAGATAATTTTTGGACAATTTGATGATTTTAAACAAGCTGTATTTAGAAGATGCTGTCTCGCATACCGGGTCATCGGTAGCCGCAGTTTTATTTATAAATATAGTAACATATTACGATGGGAAAATTTGATAATTTTATTCGTTGCCATATTTTGCATGGGAAAAGTAACCTTTCAACATAAATTATACAAATTATACAGTAGAAAGTAAAAGTTATTTTTATTTAAAACATTTATTAAAAAATGCGATTGAACCTCTTATTCGTTAAGAGTATGCTAGTTTCTATCTGTTTTGGCACATGTTTCGCAGGTCTTACCTCGTACGCAAAGGAATTTGTAGGTCAGCTTAGGATCGTATTATCGGCTAAATTTATGGTAGTTATCATCCAAGTATTTGACAACTATTTTCTTAGCAACCGCGGCCTCGATGGTGAAGCCTCTACTATTACCACTCAAAGAAAAAGTGCAAGATTAGGTGAAGTTTTTCGCAAAAGTACAATGTTTGCTGTGAAAAGATTCTTTTTGAAACAAATGAAATTCCTTTTAACCGTACATTTAAAATTATATTCTATTTTTATCTGAGTGTTCTAAATTTCATATAAATATATTTTCAACCTGAATAGAGTTTAATTTTCATAACTATGTGGTGGAATAATGTTTGTTATAAAATGAAAATATCTAATTTTCATACTATACATAAGTATTCCAATTACGCAAATCATATATTATTTTGTAGATGAAACAGTTTTCTATATTATTTTTCTTTTATGACGACGTAAACTTTTAAGGTTAAATTGATAGCACACATTTTCATCTGAGAAACTTTACGTGATGAAAAATTTTTATTTACAGATTCGAATTCAGCACTCAACAGACTACAGAAAACTAAAAGTCAAAGGAGAAGCCTCCTCTTCATATATCAACTTTGACCACTTTAGTTTTATATTTCAATTTTAAGCATATTTTATATGTGTATCTAAACCCAGTTAATTTATTAGCTACGTGATGTGTTTCAAAGGAAGATTTTATCTGAAATAAAAAAAATATGGCGTAATGCAAAAATAATCTGCAAGGGCGTTTCGTAGGAGAGTGTGGAGTTAACCCAGGAAAATAAAATTTATATCATTGTTCTTTATGATACAAGTCTTTAAATTCTTTATCTTCTTCATTTACTTGAGTTCACTATTACGCAGCCTGAATATAATAAAAAATTTGATGGAAAATTTCCCCATATTCATTGTCTTTTGTCTCAAGGTTTTTCTCTTTTTTAAATTGACCTACACAAAACGGCCTAGCCGAGGAGTTCCGCCGACCCGGCGCGCAATTTTCAGACAATTTCAGGTAATAAGTTTTGCATGTGAAATTGCTGTAATACGTTTTCCCAATGGGTTGGTAGGTTAGATGTATGTTATGCAAAGGTCAGTTTCCCCTGACCGTAATGGCCAACGCTTGGTGATGAACCTTGGGTTGCTACTTAGACTAGCGAGTCTAAGTAGCAACCCAAGGTCTTCCTTTCTCTGTTCAGGACATTTTTCAGTCTATAATTTCATCTCTCTTTTACCTTCATTCTTACCATCGTTTCCTGCTTTACATTTATTCTTAAAACCTTAATATTTTACATACGGATGAAAATAAAAAAATTGCAGTCGTTCAAATTAATTTATTTTTTGACAAAAGTATTTCAGAAAAACATAAAATCTTTTTGTCTTATTCTTACTAATCACAATAAGTGTAAAATAATAATAAGCGTTTTTCCCATAAGAAAAAAATAAGTTTTTGTCAATTTTGGACAAAATCTTCTATATTAGATGTACTGAGTTTTTCTTCGAGATTTCTCTCCACAATTAGCCGTAGAATGAAAATCAAAAATTACTTTTTTGATTTCAACCGTATAGGCCTGTTTTATAAGGTCCTAAAAAATTCCATAAGTAAAATTGGGTTTTGCGAGTTTTTGGCGTTACTTTTTTTTTGTGATTTGTTCTAGTACAAATTGTTTCTTATATACATATAATATCACAATGTATTGATAACCATATTTTCAACAACAAAATTTAACAATTTTCTATAATCAGTCTATAATCAGTTTATCAAACAACTTTTTTTTCGTGTATAATTTCTGTCCTACTTCAAAACTTAAGAATTATTATTCATTTACCTCTTATTTCACACTCAAACTTACAGTAGTAATTAATAATTTCATTGAGACCTCTTTAATTTCTTTATATGTGTATATTATCATCGATGACAACTCGTTTTCTCCATAAATTTGGAAAGGCGGGGTTGAGGGTGGAGGGGCTGCTAATAAAAAGTATGTAGTTCTAATTTTTTATTTTAGGCTCCGGATTAAATTTCGTATTGTAATTCAAAACAAAATGTTTACAGGTTATTTACTGACCTACACCTCCGACCTACACCACTTTCTAGCATTATTCTAAGACAAGATAGTTACAAACAGTAATAAACTTTTTAAACAATTATGTTTCTTAACTTTGCTTCATCATGACCTTGGAAATTCCAGATAAAACCACAACTTCCCAGTATTACTCTGAGAGAAGATAGTTATAATCAATAATAAATTTTTCAAGTATTTGTCTTTGTTCACTTCGATTAATTATTTCTTCACTGTGAGTGAAGAGTTGGAAAATGGTTGACAATTTTAGAACAAACCAGATTTTTCTAAAACAATCATATTTATTAAGTTTGATTAACTATTTCCTCGCTCTTAATAAAAAATTGAAAACAATTAGAAAAATTAATAAAAAAACCGCAAATTTCGACTTCCATTCAACGAGAAAATTGCTATGAATAATGATAAATTGTTTAAAAAATTTCTTGAAACTTCTGATTCTCAATAGAAAGTTTCACATGAACAGTTTTTTCACTTATGGGGTTTTTTGGGGCCCTATACAACGGGCTTACGTGGAGAAAATTTAAAAATTAACTTCTGATTTTTTACGGGAAAAATCAATATGCCTCATATTTACGATTCTATGAAAAATGTACAAAACGTCTTTTTATGGGAAACGCGTTTTATATTTCATGGGGTTCGCGGAACCTTTAGATATTTATTTTTTCATACAAAAAACACGTTTTCTTATTCGAACTAAAAATTATATAAGAAGTTTTTGGATCACTCTAGTGGACATCTGTATTATGGAAATGAGAACCTGCAGAAAGACATACTTCCCTATTTCAAGAATTTTTTTTATTTCATTGGACGGTTCAGATATTTTTCGACGGCAAAAATTCAATTATAATTTTTTTTTTTAGTTTTGAAACTCTTAACTTTTAAAACAGTAAATAAATGTCATCGTAGTTATTACTGAAGAGCTCATCAAGCTTTTTTTTTCTCGCGTGGAATTATTAATTATAAAATAACGTAATAAAAATATATGAAAACCAAGCTGCTGAGTGTTTGCTAATGAGCATAAGAAATGTAGTTCCGGACAGAATTATTCAACGGTCTGCTAGATACTACTTCTTGCATTATGATTCCATTTTAACCTACTTTTTCACCATTCTGCTTACTATTTTCATACTGTAAATCTCTGGGGAGTCCACCTACGAGCTTTGTAATATGTTGCATATTTCTTTCATTTCCTTTTAGCTCTCCTGTACTACTGCTTCAATCCCTGGTGTAGCTTCATGAATAAGAAACTTGCGATTCCAGGAAGTCAAAAATTCCGCGGCCTGTGTGCAGGACATGGCACAGATATGCTTCCCATCACACCTTCACAATGTTATCCAGATCTTCAGGGAAATAAACAGGAAATCTGTGGATTCATTTCAAATGAGCACATTTCGCCCCGATATTTTCAAGACTACGAACGCAGAATGTTCATAATTTTTAATGAATCGATTTAGAATCTGTATATTAGTGTGGCCCAATAATTAAATATTTGTTTGTTGTCTGTTTGATTCCCCCCCCCCAATTTTCTTTCAATTTGGTGTAAAAATAATTTTGCTATTTTTGTTGAATTAAGAAAATTCTTAACCCGTGATCCAAAGCATTAATAGATAGGAAACACAGAAAATAATATTACCCTAATTTTGTTCAAAATAGTAATCCTAAAAGATAAAAAACTACCCTATATAGAGGGTTGAACATTGTGAATGTACTTTGTACAGCTTCAATATTTTCTACCTTCAAACTTTTTAAAAGTACCCCTTAAAACGATATTTGGCTTCTTCCACAGTTCTTCACATAATTTCTCATATAAGAACAGTGCTAGATTGACTTCCTAAATATCGCATGGTAACATAACGTCTGTTTGCATAAAGTGAGTAACTGTTTCACAAGCATGTCAGAAAATGTGTCTGGGATTTATTAAAAAGTAATATCACCTAATACAAGATATAAAAAATCATTTTTTTAAACATTCCGTTAATTTCGCTTCAACTCTCAAGAAACACATATTTACGGAATATGTGTTTCTTTTTTGTAAAAGTGAAATAAATCAAATCATTTTTAAAATATTTTATTAGTTTGTATCAGGGGATATTACTTTTTGATAAGTCTCAGACTCATTATCTGACATCCTTGTAAAACAGTCTCTCATTTTACGCAAAAAGGACGGTATTTCACCTTTTTGTTGTTAAGGGTGATTTAAAGGACGAAAACTAGACATTCAACTGTCTTTGAATGATTAATGAAACTATTGAATATTCGCGCGATATTTCGAAAGTCATTCTAGGAATTTTCTTATGAGAAATTACGTGAAGAATTGTGGAAGAAGCCAAATATCGTTCTAAGGGGTAGTTTAGAAAAGTATGATGACAGTTTTTTGTCAATCGAACACATTTCAACTTTTACGTGGTTATTTTATTTCATTCAAGGCTGAAGATATCTAAAGTGTATGAAAAACGCATAAATTTTCAACCCCCAATAGAGGATGGTTTTTAACTTTTCAGGGTAGTTTTCGAAACAATTAATGCTTCTTAGAATTTAAAGGCCTTGGACCTCGGATTTAAGATTTTCTTTAATTTATGAAAAACGCCAAATTATTTTCAAATGAAATAAAAAAAAGAGGTTGAGACGGACAAAAAAAAGTTTTTTTTTGGGCCCCCCTGCTGCAGATTCAATTTTTTAATGATTCTAGACAAAATAGAAAATTGAACTTTCATAAAAAAATACTTTTTATTACCTTTGGAGTCCAGGCATCTGGTATAATTTTACCGTTTCAACTGGGTGGAGTATGTTTTTTTTAGCTAAAACGATTTATTTGGTGGGCCCACGATAGGTCTTGAGTTGTGACCTCCAAAAGTTGACCATTTTCATCCAATCGCAAATTAATTGTGTTCAGTTTTTTTTAAATAGTTCGTTTCTGATCGTGGGTTATGACCACGGAACTTCAACCCTTTCCATTTGGAAGAATCTATCTGTACTACAAAATGTACTTGCGGTATATCATTTTAATTATTTGAATTTAATTTTGCCTCCTTATAGAGGGAGGTTTGTAATTACCCGAATGTGTACATCTACGTTTTTGATATACATCTTTTTATATAATTTGACCTAAGAAACTCGAAAAGGAATTTTTTTTAAATGTACCTTCGTGTGTCTATGTAACTTTTTTTTTTGTTCAACATATCTCGAAAAGTGAAAGAGAAATGGTCCTAAAATTTTGACGCATTGTAGCTCTAATTGATGTGCAGGTCTGGCAGGATTTTGAGCTAGATTGGAAGAGTAAAAGTGCCTTTTTTGCTTTTAGAAAGTTCGAAAATAGCTATTTCGAAAGAACGGAACTTGAGTAATTTACCCTGAAAAATTGATAAAAAATAGTCAACTTTGGGATCATTATTTTTTTAGAACTACTGGGAATTACGTTTAGTTTTATTAAAACTCAAAACATTTTACTGTTGAATCATCGAGTTCCAAAGTACGGATGCAAACATCAGAATTTGAATTTTCAGCCAATTACTAAAAAAATCAGTTACTTTGAAGGTTCATAACTCGACACGTATGTATTTAAGATAGAGGGTTATATTTTTTAAACTTCTTAGAATTTAGTCTAGTTTAATTTTTTTGCAGGACACCTTGCTTTAATTTGCACGAAAATTAATAAATTAAACGCTTTAGCAAAAAAACGCGCTCTACTTAGTTAAAACGATAGAAAGGCCTTTTTTCCTACGAGATGCCTGGACTACTGCTTCTGTAAACCAAAGTATAATTATTTTCTGACTGAGCCAGCTTTATGAGAGACAGTTTTACTGTCGGGGATCATCAAGTTCATATGAAAAAAGTGAGAGAGGGAAGTGTACAAGGAGGTATAGGGGGTGGGGTGGAGTATAGGTTTTCAGACTCATCTAGAATTAATCTAGTTATTTAATCTAACTGATCGTGTTCATTCCACAACACTGCTCCGTCCCAGGTCGCTGATCAATCTCTCTAGGCACCACTCCAGGCGAAGAGCTTCAAAAAATCATCATGTGTCATAGATCACACAAAAATATGAAAGATTGCTGATGCGTCTGTCACTCCAATGATACTCAACATCACACATTTCTCATCAAATATTTTTTGCCACACTTTCCTGTCCTGGGATACAAATTCAGCTTTCTTTACGTCTATACATCTTCTCATGCCAGTTCTTTTGTTACTGTGGCATGTTCCATGGCAATGTTGCACACTGTTTTCTCAACTTTTCCTTCAAATACCATAATTCTTCACAAGCCTTCAATTAAATCCAGCATAACAACCTTATTATCTGCAAACGCTAACCCACGCACCTTCACTATCCAAAAATCCACACCTTCTTCTTCGGAAAGTGCCATTTTTAGACACTTATCCATCAATATAATAAACAGCCAAGAGGACATAACGCATCCTTGCCTAACACCTGGCCTAATATAGAGCCAGTCACTCAGTTGTCCGTTTATCCTCACACTCGTTTTGCTACCTGCATATATTGTTTTTATTGATTTTAGGAGCCATCCATTGACTGCGTACTCTGACAGGACTTCCCAAACCTTACTTCTATAAAATTTCTTATTGAAAGCCGAGTTTTAATTTGTAATAAAACTAATGAATACGTTCAGTAAAACCTGCTGAAAAGAAACTTTGCGTTTAGAGATCAAAAGAGATACTTCTTTTTGAAGAAGACGCATTCGAAATCTACGCAAAAATACCCATTTCAGGCAACGAACACAAATTTACGTTAAACACACTTTTATAGATAGCCAGGAGGCATTTGCGTGTATTTTATCATGCTTCATATGCACAGAAGAGTTCGAAGATAGAAAATCAATGGAAAGCTCTTGCGTCTAAAGTCGTGAAAGCTTGATTCACCTCACCCTTTTCCTGAGGTAGGCTAATTATATAGTTCAAGCTGAATCGAATGCGAAAGCTGCTGTACAGAAGCCCCATTGCGAATGTGGAAGATTCTTCCTGAAGATCAACTCAGCGAGTACCATTACGTCTGTAATGATTATAGGAGTCTTAAGCAATGGAATACCAATCGTCTCATTCTATTCAACGCATTGTTCTCGGCTTCTACTGTAGATAATTACCTTCGTTTGCTAGAACAGTAAAATGTAATAGGTCTTCAGAATCAAGCAAGGGATGCTGAATCTGAAATTGAAGAGATCTCTTTTCGTAGTAAAAATTCCTTCTCTTTAAATTATTTATTAGCGAATCTCAATATAGCGTTATTCTCAGATTTGGTTTCTTGCTTACTGAAATCAGCTAATTTTTCATATTATGTCAATGAAATACTTAATAATAAAATGAAGCCTCGGCAGAAATAACTTTGGATCAACACAAGTTTTGTACTCATAGAGTTTTTTTAAACTGATTTTATATTACGAAAATGGAGTGTTCAATAATTTTTGGCTCACTCCCCCCCCCCCCTCTCGTGACAATATGTGACAATTCGGTGAATCCTCCCTCAAAATATCATGTGACACCAAAGCTGACTCCCTTCTCATGTTGTAAATACGAAATATAAATCTAATTCCATATAACCGATAATCCAATATTGAATAATGAGTTTAAACTATTTGATCCTAGGAGGAGATTACTTTTAATTGAATTCTCTAAATTTGTCTTCTTTTAAAAATATTGATACAATTTAAAGCTTAACTTAGACGGCATATTCACTCAACACATTAGGGCCCTCTCAGAAACTCTTGTTGCTTTTTTTAAAGAATTCTCATTTTTGTCCCGGTTATCAGAAAACCAACTATTCTTAGCTAAGAGACTTTTGTTATTGAAAATTTTACCATTACATTTTTGCTTCAAAATTCACCTTGTTTATTTGAAAACTCAAGAACTAAGTTAAAAATTCCTGTAGTTTGTTGATAATTCACCTTTTCTGAATAATTAAAAAAACTTTTCTCTTCTTAATATGTAACTATTCCAATTTTTGTTAAAAAGTGATATTTTAAATTAAAAGTTGATCTCTTCTGGTTGAAAGTTCATGTATATTGTTAAAAGATCTTCTTTTTTTTTAGAAGATGCATCTTATTGGTTAAAATATATCCTTTCTGCTTAAAAATGCAACTGCTTGGTTGAAAATTTTTTTTTTTTTAGTTGAAAAGTTAACCATTTAGTTGAACATTAATCTTTCTTGATTAAAAATTATCTTTCTTGTTGAAAATTCTTCTTTTCTGGTTTCAATGTCAACCGTTTTCTGAAACAGTCGACTTTCTAGCTTGAAATATTAACTATTGCTTTGAAAATTCCTCTACTTGGGTAGAAAATTGATCTTGTTTGTTGGAAATTCAACTATTTGGTTGAGGATTGAACTATATTGTCAAAAGTTCATCTTTTTCCCCTAAATTGAACAGGTTGATAACTCGTTTTTTTCTTTTGTTAAATATCAGTTTTTCTGAAATAATAATCAAGCTAGTCTATTTTCGGTTATAAACTTCTTTTTTCAGTTAACAATTCAACTGTTTGGATGAAAATTCATGTGTTTTGTCGAAAATTGGTCTTTTGCTAGGAAATTATTCTTCTTTGTTGAAAATTTATTTTTGCTGGTTAAAAATGTACACTGAGCGAAGAATTCCCGTGTAGTTCAGGTTTACACCCCAATAGTTCGGGTGGTTTCTCTTTTTTTTGTTTCACACGAAGGTTTGGTGCGCTTGCACTACTGAGACGTGCGATCACCCGAACCATTCGGGTGCTCAACCGAAACAGCAGCAACCGAAGTGGTGGGGGGCCCGCCCCAATATTTGGGGAGCTTGCACGAATGATTCGGGTAGTGGCACGAATGATTAAGGTCGTTAGATAACTGGAATCAATTAAAAATCTTACACGTTGATGATTACAGTTCAACCCTGTCCTAAAGCACTACATGTACATTATCGAGTTTTCAATTATGTGATTTACCTAATCGTAGAATGCTCCGTTAGTATAAATATGAGTGATGAACAATAAATTCGACATAACCTAGAAAGAGTGACATTCGGGAAGAACCTGATGTTCATCAGCTGCGGCCATTAGCGAATATGCGCAAACGTCGAACGCGCAACATCCAACGCGATTGACGACTCGAATCTCCTGAATCATTCGTGCAAGTTCCCCAAGTATTGGGGCGGGCCCCCGACCACTTCGGTTGCTGCTGTTTCGGTTGAGCACCCGAATGGTTCGGGTGATCGCACGTCTCAGTAGTGTAAGCGCACCAAACCTTCGTGTGAAATAAAAAAAAAGATAAACCACCCGAACTATTGGGGTGTAAACCCGAACTACACGGGAATTCTTCGCTCAGTGTAGCTGTTGGTAAAAACTTCAACGTTTTTGTAGAAAAATTAATTATTGAGTTCAAAATTCTACTATTTTGCTATAATCATTGTTTGTTGTTGGAACTTTAACTATTTTGTTAAAAATTTGTCCTTTTGGATTGAAAATTCATCTGTCATGGTAGAAAAGTCATCTTTTTTGGTTGACAATTCATCTCTACCTGGAAATGAAGTTTATTGTCGCAAATTTAACTTTTCGGGCTTAAGATTCAACTGCCTTCTACAAAATTCGTCTTTATGGTATGAAAATACAACTATTTGAATGAAAAAGAAACTACTAAATTTGTTGTGTGGATAATGTTAGACTTTGACAAGGATTTAAATTTTATTTTTTGATCAGAGAAGTGTCACGTGTTACAAAACCTTTGCGACCCCCTCCTACGTGACACTTTGTGACGTTAGGCATCAACCACAAATTTAATAAGGCATGCTTCCAAATCTATCTTAGAACTTTTGACCAGAGGTAGAACAAGAAAATTTAATTGATCAGAATGCCAAGCAGAAAAAGTTAAAGAGCTCTAGAGCGGCTGGAATAGCTTACGTAAATAAAAAGAAAATAGAAGCCCTAGTAGTAAGACAATGAGAGTTTATTTTATTTTTTTTAGTTTTTTATCCCTGATTAAGAGTTTTAATGTTAGAATTAGAAAAATACAATTTTGAGGTTAAAATTGATGGAAAGTAAATACTCTCGACTATTTTAACATTACCGTCCGAATTATTCCATGGAATAGACACAGTTAATAAAAAAAAATAATTCTGTAGATCTTTCTGGCAGAAAAGCACAAAACATGTATTCATCCAACGTTATTTTTACCGAGGCTTCGAATAATTACGCAACATTTAGAGAAAAAAATCATCAGGAGTTTTCAAAATTTTTTAGAGGTCATTCGCCCAAATTGTGCATTAAAGCCAAACTTGACCAATATCTTTTCTCGGAATAAAATAGCCAAAATACATATTAAACAATACTGAGAAATGTACAATAGTTTCCTCGACTTTGAAATCATATAATTTTTTAGATATTTAATATTCATTCGTTGTCCGATGAAAACAATTTAGACGCTGGTAGACGCTTGTTAACAAATTTCGATTTAAAACGTCTATGAAATATTTTAACGTGAAGAAAATAAATACAGGTCAGCAATTTTTACCATTCAAAATTGTGATAATACTTAAAACGAATAATGTAGAGATTATCATAGATTTTATAGGATGTTTTCAGAATAGAGTTAAAAAAAAGGACGTTTGAATTTGCTGTAACAACTAAAGATAATTTTGTGTCTTGAATTAAAACCAATATTCTCCTAGCGAAATTATTATGATGAACTGGCGATATTTAAAAAAAATGTAAGCTTATTAAAGGCTTTCTAAGGTGGATTTTAAAATTCGCAAAAAACTTATTTTTCTCTAAAATGCCACGTTTTGTAATACCACTAAATGTAAAAATGTATAACTTCTTCCCAAGAAGAGAAGATTGAATGATTGTTTTATAACGAATATTTTGTACAAATTTTCGAATATAATTTTCATTTCGTTGTTTGCATTTGACTGGTTCCATTCTTTAAAAAAAATGTTTGTGTATGTATATTTCTTTAAAAAAATTGGAGATCGTCAAACCACTGTAGAAAGAAAATTTGAGCGAATTATAATCCGCTCAAAAAGTCTCTAATGCTATTTTTAATTTCGATAGTTAAATCTGATATATTAAAAGATTTCTGAGTGAACAGTATTTGAAATAATATAGTCATGTACGATGGCTTTGTAAAGCTCTCCACCTGGAGCAAGTGCTAGAGAGATTTATCAACGACCCGAATCAAACCGGTATTGTGGGATAAGTATATTGTTCAAAAAAAGCCTCATGCGACTTCTAGATTGACCTAAAATCTATCCCCTGTCCTACACATTCTTTACTTTCTATTACCATATCCGTTTCTTAATACCGAGTATTGTAACAAGGCTATAATCTAAAGAGCTATCGATGACCCTGAAAGGGACTTGGTTCAATGTTATGACAAAAAATAAGATGTTATCTCCCCTTTTCTTCGATTGGTAGTATGATTAAATGCAGACGTTTTATGACTTTTTGTGACATCACATCTAATGAACAAAGCTTCTGAATGCCTTTTTCTATTTGCTTTCGTTTCTACACATTATATTTGATGAAATAATTGTCCAGGATTCTTTGCAAACTGCGATTAGTTTACTTTTGGTTTCTTGTCAATTTTTGGTGTATCCTTAAAACAGAGATATGGGCCGCTCAAAGATTACGTTCACTCTATTTTGAATACTTTTTTCAACCATCTCCTTCTTCGTCACAGATCATCATACAAAGCTCGATTCCGTCCAAGGTGACATCACAAATATGAACACTCCCCCTCCCCCAACCCTTGAAAGTCAAAATTATTTCTTCAATTTGATTTGATAAACCCCTAAAATAAAACACAAATCATACAAACATAATATTTTAGCAGACTTCACAGCCCAAAGTGCTCTCAAAGCAGAAAAAATAGTATGATTTTTTACGAAAATAGGGGCATAAATTCTTCTATCTAAATAAAATTAATGTACAGAAGCCATATTGAATTCGATATGATATATACAAAATAATTTAAATTGCAACTAAAACGATACATCTGCAAAAAAAAAAAATGTCCACAAAGAAGTTCAACTTTCAACCAAGTAGTTGAAATACCAATTAAAAAACATTAATTCGCAACAAAAAATATAACAGTCGTTATTCCATAAAAAAATATTTTTAAATTAAATGAAGAACAGTTTAATTCAAATAAAAAGATGAATTTTCAACAAAAAAATGTAATAGTTGATGTTTCATTCAAAACATATTTGAATTTAGGATCAAAAACAGTTGACAAAGAGACGAATTTTCAGCAAAATTGTTGAATCTTCAACCAAAGCAGAATAATTTTTAACCAAAAAAGACGAAATTTCTACCAAAAGAAATAGCCACATATTTTCGATAGGTTTTTTTCAGTAGATTACGAATTTGAAGTCGAAAATGTTCCATTGCGTCACAGTTTGTTGAAAAACAAGTTGAAAAAGTAAAAAAACTCCTTTTTGTCCATTTTTGACCTAATGTAGCGAGCACGCAGGACGTGCTAGAGATATATTATTGGGCAGAAATAAGGGCTTGCACCTTTATCTATAAGCCTAGTATTCCAAAAAGTCGGAAGCATCACGGGGAATTTGCGCAGCACATGTTCTTGCGTGCGCGTGCGCACCACCCGCGTAAGCCTACATATTGCACTGTACAACATTTTACAACATTTTCGACTTTTTTTTTACTGACGCTACAGTGCCAGGTTATTTCGATTGTTTTTTCCCCATAAATCATGATTCCGAACTGGACAATTTTCCACCACGTCACAATTTTTTGAAAACTAGTATATTGCAGCATATAGCCAACTAAAAAGACAAGTCCTATCAAAAAATGGTTAAAATAAAAATCCAAGCTATTTTGAAAAGCTTCAATTCTTCTTTTAAAATTTGTTTACGTATCTGTCGTCATTTGGCGTTTTTTAGAGTTATCGTGTTCACGTACGGAAGGAAAGACGAGCAGACAGACAGATGTTATCGTGAAAACTTGATTTACGGCTTTAGGGGTCTCAAAACGTGGATATACGTTAAAAAATTAAGTTATGAAAATTCGGAAGATTCTAATACTTTCTCAATCATAAATGATGAGAATCTAAAAAGTTGAATTTTCAACCACGAAACATTTTTCAGCCAAAAAAAATAAGGTCGATTGAATTGTTAAGTTTTCCATTTAAAAGATAAATTACGTAGAAAATATTTAAATTTTCTATCCAAAATATGAATTTTTAGTCACCAAATTTATTTTCAACCAAAAAAGTGAATTATTTACCAATTATTTGACCTTTCTACGAAAATGAGAGAT
>CAKNYM010052877.1:564062-600392 GCA_932195095.1 Andricus curvator
ACAAAAGAGATTAATCTTCAACTAGTAAAATGAAGTTTCACAAATTAGTCCTATCTTCGACCAAGCCGTGGAATTTTCAATTAGGAAGATTAATTTTCTATCAAAAACAAGAATTTGCAACAAAATACATCAATTTTCAACTAAATTTGTTAATTTTCAACTCGAAATGATTAGTTTTCAACCAATAATAAAATCGGTTAATTTTCATTAAAAAAAAAATAAATTTTTAGTAAAAATAATAAATTTTCAACCAAATAGTTAAATCTTCAACAAAGAAAATCAATGTTTCTACTCCTACCCCGAAAGGGAAATGGCTTAATGGTATAATAATAATAATAATAATATATATATATATATATCGGCGGCCGTATCGCGACAGTTTATTTTTCTGGGTGAGATTCACTCCTCATTTTTTCAGATTTTTAAACAAATTTTTAGAGGTTGCGAGCATCAAATTTACGTAAAAATTAGCATTTTCGTAGTTTTTGATTTTTTTAAAAATATACATATTTTTTTAGAGAAATATCTTATCGATAAAAATTGTAGCTAATACAAAGGACAAAACTTTCACTTTGTGTCCGATTGAAAAAAAAAAAATACTTGGCGCCGGTATAAGGCATAAAATGTACGATTTCTTAAAAAGAGATAAATATAAGGGCATAATTATACCCCTAAATATTTTTCGTAAGGATTGCCAAAATTTTGAGATCTTCCTCACACAATAGGGGAAAAATATATGATAGATATGAGACAAAAAATTGAAAACCGGGGACCAGAAAAATAAAACAATAAAAAAAATTATTTAACAAGGCTTTTAATGGGGTTTCCATCAATGAAATTTTATAAAATAGTAAAATACATCAGTAGGAGGAAGGGATAATAACAGATTACTCATTTTCTATGAAATCATATTTTTAATATATTCTTATAATCATAACGAATACACAGTATATCATTTACCTATATTTTTTCATATTCGCAATAAACATACAGATGAACTGTGCAATGTTAGTCACTCCTGGTTTAAACGAAGCATGCACTTGTCAAGTGTTTCATTATTGCTGTCAGACTAAAAGTGATTTATTGATGTTACAAGTTCCAATATTATGTTATACAGTCTACGATAATGAAAGAGCTTGGAGTAAAGTGATTTCCGCACTTGTGATCTTGCGAAGCACGAAGGCAATAGTGATATTTTTCATTGTATAAGAAAATAAAACATTTATCCTTACACAAAATGTTTACATTGTTTAACTGTATATTTGTTGTGAATATAAGGAAAGATAGATAAATGATGAGGTGTATATTTGTTGTGAACACTGTTAAAAATAGTATCAAATTTAAAATATCAATGTATATTAAAATTAATATCTCAAGCATATGAAATCGCACTATTTAGGCACGTTTTTATTAAATTTCATATACATTTATGATAATCACTCAGATAATTCCATTTTACACAAAATGAAAATAAGTTTACCGGCAATTTTCGATTCTTAATAATAAAACATGATATCTTCTTTCAACTCATCAAAAATAAAATTGGATTTTAAGTCGAACAGTTCAATTACGTAAATAAATGACAGACCTAACCTACAATCAACTGTACTCACATCAAATTTCTACCATTCAGAGCATATTTTGGAAAGAGTTTCACATGTACGTTGCACTGCAATCATAAAAAGCAATTCAATCGACAAATTCTAGATTATTACTTGAATTGCGAATATTTGATAAGATTTAAAGAAATAAACGCGCTTTGAGTTTTCAAGCACGCTGCTATAACGACCTGTATATTATATTCAATATAAAGTGTATAGCTATTTTTTTTCTCCATTTCATTGATAGAAAACCCATTAAAAGCCTTGTTAAATATTTATTTTTCATTTTTTTATTTTTCTTGTTCCCCGATTTTAAGTTTTTCATCTCATATCTATTATATATTTTTCCCCTATTGTGCGGAGAACATCTCAAAATTTCGGCAATCCTTACACAAAATGTTTAGGGGTACAATTATGCCCTTATATTTATCTCTTTATCAGAAATCATTCTTCTTTTGCCTTTTATCGGCGCCATGTAATTTTTTTTCAATCGGACACAAAGCGAAAGTATTGTCCTTTGTATTAGCTGCAATTTTTATTCATAACATATTTCTCTAAAATAAAAATGTTTATTTGAAAAAAATTAAAACTACGGAAATCTCTATTTTTACGTGAATTTGATGCTCGCAACCTCCAAAAATTTTTTTTTAAATCTGACAAAATTAGGACTGTATTATCTCACGCAGAGAAACAAACTGTCGCGATACGGCCGCCGAAAAATAAAACCAAGTTTTTTGTGAACCACCCTAATACATATATAAATCTAATTTTAAGCCTACATGAGAAAAAAATAGTTTTTGAAGCAAATGAAAGTTATTAGAGTACTTTAAAAGTAATTTTCCTCGTCCAGAACAAAATTCAGACCTTTATGGGCTAATTCAACCATATTTAAGTACGCAAGTGGACCGCAAAATTTACTAGAATGTGAGAACACAAAAGCTGAATTAAATGACGATTAGTGAATCACGCTGTGGTTGCGGTGATAATAATAGTAATTTACCTAACTGAGCGTGTCTTTGTCTCTCCAGTACATAGTTCATGCGATGAAAATGTATAGTGGGCGTAATTAATCAGTTATTTGTCTACACTTAAACATCGATTTTCTGGTGCTCACACAATTTCATATAAACGCAGATGAATACGCGATTGCTTAGAGAAATTCTGTCGATTTGGCTGTTATGTTCATTGTGAATCGATTTAAAGTCATGGTAATAATAATTATCCAGACCAAACTAATTAGCTATTATTGAGCCGCAAACTCAACCATCCTTAAAATTAATTTAACGGCTTAGTACGACGATTGTATTGCTCGTATATGCTGATTATCGCTTTCATTTTATCTGTTTTTTATTCTGTTTTATTTTCAAAATTGAATACTTGTATATTTATATAACAATCTCCAAAGCCTTCAGAAATCCCTAGGAGGTCATTCAAAAAATACGTGATACAATTTTCAGCTACTTTAGACACCCCTGCTCCATCCCCCTGCGTGTACGGAAAAAATTTATCTGTGAAAAAGTCACGAACTTGCAGCTAGGTCTCGGATACGAGATAAAAAAATGAAACATTACATCCTTATTTCTATGAGAAATGTATGGATAAATTTCGAAGTTTTTTACGAACAGTTGGAATTTCCTACGAACAGTTCCTGAAAATTTCAGACAGAAATATAAAGAGGAAATATTTTATTTATGCGATTTAATTTATATTAATTTATAACTTCGCAGCTTGGAGTATTCGAACTCTCAAAGATTGCTGACTCACAGTTTCTAAACATAAAACAGGAGTGAGTAAACATGCGCAGCCATCGAGGCCAAACAAAACAGGTATTATGAAACTTCTAGCCACTCATCCGACGAACTCGAAGCATACATACGAGCCCACACAGGCACCACGCGTTTGGGCGAGCGTTTGTGCGGGTCATGTACAGGCGAACCTACTTTCCAGTTCCCAGATTTGTCGGTCAAGCTCGTGAGTGCTCTGAGATTTTTTTCCCAATCACTCGTAATATTTTTGTACTTATTCACGTAAAAAAAAGTGATGAACCGTTTTTGAATTTTCACATCGAGTTCGTCAATTCTTTCTCAAAGTTGGCAAATTATTTACGAAAATACATCAATATCCGATAAATTTTTCTCATATCCGAGACTTAGCTACTAGTTCGTGACTTTTTACGGATAAATTTTTTCCGTGTGATGCTTCTTCTAGTGTTCTTAAAATGTAGAATGATACTTTGACAGACTCCCCCCCCCCCCCCCTTAACGTATCACATATTTTTTGACCTGAAAGAAAAACTTCATTGAAAAATATATTAAAATTCATATTGGCTTTTGTTTTTCTACTTCCAAAAGAATTTTATTTTTATTCCAACAATGAAAAATATTTTTCCGACTTTCTTTCATTATTTAGCAGTGTACGGAAATTTTATTTTTAGACAGACACCTAATTAGGTTCACGTTTTCCAATGCGGATGAATAATATAAATTTTAATTTCACACCCCGTTTTCTTTTTCTTGCTGAAAATTTTGAGTAATTGCTATACGTAAACCTATCTAAAAAAAGTGGTGTAACTATATGTCTCGAAAATCTCACAATTACCCAGATAACAATGCATGCGGACGCACATGGGCGCATGGCGTGCAAGCACGATGTGTCGGCAACAATGCAGGCACAGTGACAGCACGTTCTGAGGGTAATAAGTAATCCCGCATAGTGCCCGCACACGGCCTGCATGATATGCAAAACAGCGTGTGTCTATCATGCTCGTCAGGTACTTAGGTCAAAATGTCGGCATATAGCTTTCGGTGAAGAGTGTGGCACAAAAAGCGCATTATTACTAAAAACATAATATAGCAGTTGTGTAAAAATAAAACTCTGATCAAATTCGCTTCATGCTCTAAATTTTTTTTATTTTCCAAGTTTATTTTACAGACAAAAACTCGAAGTAAAAGTGAATAATTATTTTTGTTCAAATTAAATAAACATTTTTTCTTGGGTTTTGTTTCGGAAAATGGCTCACTATTTTTTACTATATTTACTATATTCAGATTTAAAATGATCGAAAACAAGTTTTTCAAGTGCACATTTTCAATCGTTCTACTTCTGAGATTTAAGTTCTTAAATCTCAGTAGTAGAACGATTAAAAATATGCAACTTGAAAAACAATTGAAAGTAATGAACCGGATGATTGAAAAGTATATTGTTCTCAAAAAGCCCTTTGTTTTTTAACAAAAGTGATGAATAAACGTTCTGTGTTGAATAATTTAAATGGTTCGAAATAAAACAATATTTTCAGATAAATATATATTTCCCGCTAATACATTATTTAAGAGGTAGCAGGAATAATTTTGTGTATGCCGCTTTTGGAATAAACACCTGTTGCATCATCAGTTGTGAAAGAACAACTTTCAACACAGGAATCTTTTCTTAAAAACGTCATACAATGTTTCCTGTTACTTATGTTATTTTTAACATCTTGTTTTCAATGATTATAACTCAAAACACTTGCATGCTAGCATGACGCTGGCACGCACGTGCCGACACGCGTGCGGCGCATATGAGGAAACATATGTCTGCACTCTTGCCCTCACATCGTGCCGATGGGTCGACACGTGTGCAAACACCATGCGGGCAAGGTGTGAGCAAATTGTTATCTGGGTATTGTTGTTGAAAATCTGATTGGCTTTTCAATAACTAATAAAGTTATTATATATCGTGAATTTGCAATTTTTAAATGTAAATTTACAAAAAATCTAATTTTGAGGTGTACATTTTTCACCGTAAGTCGGTTTTCTTAAGCGAAGAAATTAGGTTTAAAAGCAGATTTACAATCTCAATCAATTTTTTGTCGCGATATGATAGCCCTACTTGCCTAAAATTGTTATTGTTAATGACAAATTAATAGATTACAAAGAATATTTACAATATTTAAACAATAATAGGGTATTTCAGCGTTTTTCGTCAGAAATATATATTTTTTAACAACAATGCAATTATTTGATTTTTGAGAAATTGTAAAAAAAATAATTATACATATTAATTCTAAAGCTTAGGTATCAAGTTTTATCAATTGTAAAAAATGATGTCCTAGCTGTTCTTTTCTATTATTTTGAGATAGCAGTATCTGTAAGCACTGAAGAAAGGGCTATTTGCACCGAAAAATTCCTGCTATTTGTACTGAAATTTCGGTACACATAACCGCGGCTTTTTAGATTGTAGGTACTATGACATACACAATTTTGTTGTTAATATTAATTTTATATTTTAATTTAAAAATTCCGTAAGAAAAAACATGTTTTCTTTATTACATTTGATTAAATTAGGCAATATTTTTTCAACAAAGTTGAACTTGGAATTTGATACTATTATATATTAAATATTTCTTCATAAAAAGTAATGAAAGAAAAATTTTTATTGTTTTTAAAATAATGTCATACTTATTTAATTAATAAAATTTTGCGAAAAAAATAAGAAATTGCAAATGTTTTTTAAGCGAGTTTAAAAACAAAACCCCTTGCCTCTATTATCTTGCGGTGAAATAGAGCACAGAGCGTCCGCAAAGGTTTTCGCTCACAGAGCTTTGATCATTGACTGAAATGCAGTAAACGGTCAAGGGCTTTTCAGGGTTGAAAATTTACTGGAATTCTATTGAAGTGGTCCCCTAAGGACTAATTGAATTTTCCGAGCTATGGCAAAATGTAGAGACTGGATGAAAGCACACAAAATTTGATTTTGATCAAAACAAAAATAAAACAATATCCCAAATACAATCAAACTCTGCAGGTGAAGGAAGCATCTAACTCTTCCCTCTTTTAAGAAAAGTTACAGCGAAATAAATATTTCAAAAATCGTAATTGAGGAGTATTTTTAATTAAATTTTAGAGGTACAATACTGTATTAAAACATTGCAGAATTATTTCAAGCGTGACAGCAAAAAAAGAGTTTGCTCTTTAGAGGCTACAATTTCTAGAATTGGCATTAAACCCTCAAATCATAAGCGTATCATTTTTTTTGTACCATAAAAATAATTAGTCCAACCGAAACATTAAGAACAACTCTAATTAAATTGGTCGGTTTTATTCCTGACCTATTTCTCCAAAAGTGCAGAATCGCTTATTCGCAACTTCTCGCATTCTCATGTCATAATTTTTTTCCCAATAGGTTCGGAGAATTTAAACAGTTTTCAATTGAAAAAAAAACATAACAATTTAGGACTAAAAAATTCCTTTACCCCTAGAAATTATTGATTTATTATTGAAAAAAGCCATACATTTTATAAAACAAATAACAACAATTTGTGAATATTATTGAGGCTAGAATATTACATTTTCTAATTTAATTACAATTGATGGTTTAAAATGGCCCCTGAACATTTTTTCGCCTAAAATAATAAATTAATTAACAATTTAAAATATTTATGGTTTATTAAAACTATAAGATTAAGCGAACTTACCTGTAAGTGAAGTTCTACCATAATTCTATGAAGCGCGAGAGGAAAGATCAGAACGTAGTACCCTCTCATCTTTGCCGAATATTCAAATTTGCAATGTTTTGAAGTTTAAACTTCGCGTTATAACGAGCGATATTTAGCTATGGAAGCGTGCGATCTTACTGCATGTCGTCAGTTCTTTAAAGTTTTTATCGCAAGAAAAGGAATGGAGGACCTAATTATAAAGAGTTAGGAATTGGGAATGCCACTGTCTGGGAGGGAACTAATATTTTCGGAAGTGGCACTTCGTACAATTATGATAGAACTTCACTTACAGGTAAGTTCATTCAATTTTATAGTTGTACTTCGAGCCTCTTTCTCCAAATCAAAATGTAGCTATTTAAAGTTTGTTACGGCTTATAATTTCAGTAAATTAGCATGTATTTTCGAAAATAAGAGAAATCCATGGAAAAATAAACTGTGTAACTTAACTTTGAATCTCTTACATCTAATCCTTATTTAGGATGGTCAAGGCGAACGAAGTTTTATTTGACACAATGTTACGCTTGTAAAACTTAGCAAAATTTTCGCATTCATTGGTCCAACCCTTCAGTTTTTCTAATTACATCAATGTCTACTTGCCACTGAGGTTGACGCGTGACGTGTACTGTATGTGTTAGGCTCAGAGACCGAAAAAAACAGCCACAATGCGTTCTGGCCGTTGCAGAAATGCCATAACGCGTTGTGGCTGTTTTGAAAACGGGCAAAGACCGAAAAAAACGACCAGAACGCGTTATGGCATTCTCGAAAATGCCAGAACGCACCCTGTCCCTTTTCAAACGGCCAAAACCCTTACTGATTGGTAGTTTTCAAATGGGCTGACTCGAAACTGTCCTTCAGAGTAATCGAACTATATACGATGCACAGTTGGCAAGAAATACTTCTTTGGGAAAATTCTTCGACTTCTCAAACTTGAACGGATCAAAGTATTTTTTTTAAATACTCAGAAAGGATGGTACTTTGATGGAGTATTGCACGCTTAAACAAAATTGTATCAATTTGTTTCTTAACTTTAAAAATGCAATTGCTTATATTTGTACTATCTACTTACTATGGCCAACGGCCATACCACACTGAAAAAACCAGTTCTCGTCCGATCACTGAAGTTAAGGAGCGTTGGGCGCGGTTAGTACTTGGATGGGTGACCATTCGGGAATACTGCGTGCTGTTGGCACATCGTGGTTGCGGTGAGCCCACACTTGTAGTTATTTACTACAAGAAACTATCCACCTAGAAACACTACCCGAATCGGGTAGTGTCACGCCTACCCTGAAAGGGAAATGGCGTTATCGTATACTTACTTAGGCCTATTTATTGATATTTCTCCAAAAAATAGAGGTTTGTAAAGTTACTTTCGTTGAATAGAAATTTTAATTGCAGATGAACTTTTTTCATTTATTCAATTGTTATAAACAAATTAATGAATATAACTTATATCTGCTGCAGTTTCGGTATTCAAATGCATTACTTACATAGATTTTCTTATTAAAATGTTTAAGAATAATGTTTAATTGCAAACGAACATCAACAAATGATAATAGTTAATAGTTTCAACCAGTTTTATGCACAAAATCATCTATTTGCCGTTTTGATTCATGTGAAGAATATAGAACTGAAGAGCATTACTATGTAATAAATTAATAATAAATTTTCTCAATCTACCATTAGTTGCAGACCGAGGAGATGTATAATTTATATATTTGATGCTGCGTACTTGCTTACAAGGACGTAAAATATATGAGGCACCAAACCTAAGAATTTTGCTTACCGCAAGAATCATAATGATTATCTGGCGGAGCATGCCGCTGTTCAACTAATCTTTCTAAACGACGTATTCTTTTACACAATGTACTATTTTTCCCATCTATATTAGGAGAACGATGCCTATGCTTTCTTTTTCCCATTTTAATTTACTTGAAATTTACTACTACGTGACGTATCGGCACATATGAAAAGACTAACTAAATTGAGTAAGATTGCACGTGTGCACAGATGCGAGGGTACTATACTCTGATTTGGAGGAAGAGGCGCGAAATACAGTGTATAATATCATTTACTTGAAAAAGATGGGAGATAGTTTTCATTAAGGTCGATTCGGGTACGATTTTGGGATTTTATGAGTTTTTTTGTTCGACTTTCTTATTGATTTTATTGTAATTTTGATTGCTGAAAAAATACTTGTTATAAAATAATAGGTAAGAATAAATTCTAAAGTATTGTAGGTATCTTTGAACTGGCAAATATCTGTATTTTTGGTATATTTTGAAATTCAAGATTGTTTTTTTTTCTACATATGTATGTCTTTATTGTTGAATTTGCAACAGCTACAGTAAAAAATATGTTGCGAAACACCTTCGACAGTCAAATATGAATCATAAAAGCTTGTATCTTACTCAAGAAAATTATTCCAGATGAACATTTTTCGAATCATTGTGACTCAATTAAATATCAATTAAATTTAGTTACGATTACCGGTTCTCGTTGTTTAATCAACTAATCTATATTTGTAAGAGAGGCACCAACAAAAGTATAGCAATAATTACTATTGGCATTATTTGCAATAAAGATTCAAGTAAAATCAAAATAACAATACCTTCTTAGTCAAATATAGGAATAGTCGCAGTAACTGGTAACAGCAGTTTCCATAACGCGCCTTGCGAGAGAACATTAGTTACAAACTAAGCCGCTGTGCAGTGATAGTTCCGAGATATTATTAAATGTTTGAGATTTTTAATTATTACAAATTTCGATGTTAAGAAGATTATGTCGGACCAATAGTTTTCGAAGAACAAGCAAAAATATGCTTTAGCCCGGATTTAAACCGGGAACGGCACTATCTATGAGGCCTCGGTGGCGTAATTGGCTAACGCTCCACTCATGGATAGTGACGACACTATTCATTACCTGGTTCACATCCAAGCTGGGGAAGTTTTTTTCTTGTTCTTAAAAAATTATTTGTACGACGTGATCGTCCTAACATCGATATTTGTATTATTTAAAAAATTTTAAACTCGAACGTTAACATCTCTGAATGTTAATAACATCTTCCAAAAATTAATTGGATTAAACTCAAGTGGTACATTTGCTGCAGCCGCGAAATACGTATACTATTCCTCTGTAAGAAAAGTACCTGTGAAGAAGAAGAAAGGATCTCCTGAGGCCTTGGTGGCGTAATTGTTCAACGCTCCACTCATGGATAGTGGCGTTCCCGGTTCAAATTCGGGTTGCGGGAGATTTGTTCTGGTTCTTCAAAAACTATTTGTCCGAAGTGATCCTCTTGACATCGAAATTTGTATTAATAAACAATCAAAAAACTCAGACGTTAATATCTTTAAATGGTAATAGCACCTTCCAAAAATTAAATGTAATATTTGAGATTTCTTAAATTTCTTGATAGCTGTGTTATCAAGAAATGAGAAAAATTATATGTGCTATGAGAACAATTTACTAACAAAAATAGTTAGAGCAACCTGTTTTAGCTACCGGAGCCTCCGAGAATTGAGAAAAATAATTGAATTTACTAAGAAAAGTAGTTAAGGTAACTGAAATTTGCATAAATAGTAACCACAAAATTGGCTAAGAGTGCCGCCAAAAGATTTTTCTTCACAACCTATATGAAGTTCTTGCACATTATTATAAAGAAATTTTCTTGAAACTATCTGAAAAGCGCATCTTATTGCTTGAGCAAATAAGTCTTCTAGTAATAACCTTTTATTTCTGAAAATACGAATCGAAATACAAAAAACTACGTCTGACCCTCCCTTGTCGGTAAACTTAGCTTATGAGTTGAACGTCATCGCTGATGTTTAATACGTCAAATTTTATAAGTTTAGCGAATAACAGAGAAATTACAGGTGCAGGTTAAAGTGAATGTGAATGCGATCGCGAAGATACATAATTGGACCCCACCTATGTCTTGTAAAAAGAGAGTCAGGCTCGCAGCTCAGAATTCTCATCGAAAGTGATTGAGGCACGTCGTGTAACAGTGACTCAGTAGCCCAATTGTGGATGCAGAACCGCATTAAGACGATATTAAATATTTGTTACATGTAAAAGTGGCTCAGTCCCCCTGTCTCTGTACCCCTCTTGTGCAAGTGGCTCCGTATCTCCCTACTAGCCTACCCACTCATGTAAAACCACATTCAGATAATACTAAACAACGATCACGGGTAAAAGTGGCTCAGTCACCCTGGCTCGGTAGCCCTCTTTTAAAAGTGGCTCAGTATCTCCTTACTAGCCTATCTACTCATGTAAAACCACAGTCAAACGATATTAAATAGTTATTGCATGTAGAAGTGGTAGTAAACTTGAATAGTCTTGCGATACCTTCGTAATTTCCGGCCGACTCGTACTAAGTGATCGATGAAAAGCAATCAGTCGCATTACGCCCTTGGAATCGGAATGGATTGCCAGGTTCAGAAGAATCGACTACCTTGAGTACCTGCAATTTAACACTATTCCCTGTTATACCCCATTCTGTTTCCTTAAAGCTGGTTGCTACTGTACTCCCAATAATGTATCATCTGACTAAATGAATATATGGGTCGCCATTCTCTTTATGAGAAACAAATCTTATCGTATCACATGGAAGCTGCAATCGTTATTTATGAAGATTTTAAGGGCATTGGAACCTGGAATTCTTTGAACTGTATTTGTCCGTTCCAAGAATTGATAGCCTCCGCCGCGGGGCCGAAAGAGAGAATGTGCTCGGTCAAGCGTGACAAACAGCTCGAGGGCCCCACTCAGCGAGTTAGTTACATCAGGTTTCGTCATGCCTCCAAATCGACCAAAAATCGTTTCAGCGGCCCTGTCTGTGTACGTTCGGTGTCCCTGGATTTGTGTCGCAGGCCATGCCCAAAACCATGCACAAATGCAGGTTCCAGTGTACTTCGCTTCTGAAGATCTATCGATCTATTGATTTAATTTGTTTATAATATTAATACCGTTGAAATTCATTATTGCATCATTAGTTCAAAAGACAGCAACTACAAGTCTCAAAAATTCTTTCTGCGCAAAAAAGCAACATCTGGAAAAATCGGAAGTAACTACAAAATCTCTGGAGGCAGCACCTGAATTCGAGGACAAATTGTACGCGACCGAATCCATTTCAAATCAGGCAGGGTTATACCTTTTTATAACTTTTGACTCAATTGATATATTTATTGGTTTCTTTTTGATTCGAATAGCGTTCATCGACTTCTTTTTAAATCAACCGGAAAATTAAAGAAAGGTTTAAAATTAACAAAATGGTAGCGGTTTTTCTGAAAAAATTAATAATCGATTTTCTTAGAAAACCCAGCATTAAATTTTTTGCCAATTTTTTTTTGAACTTGTACTTTGATAATGAAGACATCTTGTAAGATTGATGCTTGCTAAATCACTGTGTAGTCAGAAGAATTCTTTTTTCTCACAAACGAATTTTCTACTTTTTCTTGGAAACAATGATAGATAAGAAAAAATGTTAAGATAAAAGTTTGCACGTCTAAAAAAGTTCTATGAAAAATGTCTCCTGTTCTTTTGCGTTATCTTTCATATTTTATGAGAAAAATTCAAAAATTGCATTTGTAGGAAAAAAAATTCTCCTGGCCTCAAAAATGGTTTAGCCAGCATGATGCTGACAAGATGCCTTTCTCATATCAGTTGAAACTTTCCGAAAATATTTTGGGGAATAAAAAAGGTGGGATTTTCCAGAAAATGTTTTTTATTTTTTTCTTCAAACACGAAAAAAAAATATTTTTCTTGTCCGACCACCATTACATTTACCATATACAACTGTTAGGATGAGTGTGCCGAAGATATCCTGCATTTTTCATTTAAACACAAAATTATCCTTCGAAGTTATTAATATTCAAACTTTAGTCCATATTTACACTCTCAATGGGGTAATTATGCATCAATTTTTTTTTTGTAATAAAAGTATGTACAATTTGTTTTCTTGGGTTTAGATCATATGAAAATCATTGTTTGGACATTACGAAGTATGATAATATGAATAATTTTATGTTTCACTTTAGTTTTTAAATACCTAGGCTGCACCCACATATAACCATCATTTCCCTATTTTTTATTTTCTGACACAAAAATATCAATACATTATTTTGAAAAATCTGTTGTGTCCCGACTATTTATTAAACCTAATTTTTACCAAATAAAGTGTTTCTGAATTTGATTTATTATTTCCCCTGGAAATACGGCATATTACTTTTCGCAACGATAAAAAAAAACTAGCAATTATAAACTTAGTGCAGTGCGTACAAGTAGAAGTTTTTAGATTTCTTGCCTATGTGATTTGACAGTTGCCACTTTCAGAATTTTTTCCAACTTAGTGAAATGTCAAAGCTCCACACTTACAGCCCAATATTGAGCACACTTTATGCTAAAACTTAATTCAGTGCAAAGTTTCAAAGAGTTCGCTATAGCCGCCAAAAAAATTAAAAACGATTTGATTCATAATTGCCCGGCCTAATCCATAATTACCATGGCTTACGGTATAAAAAACAGTTGTAAAAAGTTAATACTTTTCGAGAAAAATATCGTCAAAACTCGTTCTATCATAACGATGTAAGTGCTATGAAAAAATTTTTTTTTATTATTATTTTTACCTTCTTTCTTTAAATATCCATGTTTCGAGACCCCTTGATTCCGAAAAAACAGGTATACCGTATACCGCCTATAAATTTTGTATTATGTATCTTATGTAATTTTTCTGCTGAGTCGAATGGCGCTTATTGCTTTTCCGCATCTTGCACATTTAGAAGAATTATTTAAATAAAAATTATTCAAACCAATTTGAAAATAATATTTTTTCTTTACAAAAACGTGCGATGAAATTAAAAATCAAGTTAGCGTTTTTAAAAAAAGTGAAACTTATATGGTTACGCTGTGGCACCTTCAAATATATAGTCACAAACGTTATCTACAAAAAAATGTAAATCTAGAAAAGTTAGTTTTAAGTGGCCGATCTAGATCAAAATCTTATGAAATATAAACATTAATAAAACTGGAGTTACATGTGTCTAATTTGTAGGAAACAGAAATAAAAGTGTTGAACATTTACTTAAAAACAAACATCCCTCTACGAGGACGCAGTATGTACTCGTACTGAACTTTTGAACTGAAAAAATGATGAATATTGTTTTAAATTGGGGAGGGAGTAAGGTACATCAAAAGCGTAATAACCAGATTTTGCCACCTCAATAAATGAAGAACTTTACAAAAATTCTTTAAGTTTGAGCCACCGCAATTTTCTTAAATCGCGTTAAATTTTTTTCAAAATGTGGGGGTCACATTGTTAAATTTTTTTCAAAATTTCAAATTTGAGAAATTAGGACTTTTTACAGCAGGACAAAAACTTATATTGCTCAGGATTTAGTACCTTTTATTTTATTTTCACCATTCGAAATATAAATGAAATTTCCAGATGGTACTGGAACTTCCTAATGATATCCGATTGAGTTTAAAAGTAGTGAACATCTTCATTTCATAACTTCGCGAAGTGAACAGGGAGTGCTCAAAACACTCAAAGGTTAGAACATAATAACTTACATTTACTTTCCTCAAAATATTTCAATTTTTTAACTCAATAATGGTGAGTCCTATAACTGTTAATTATCGTTTTGTATTCTCTTCCGGCATATTTTTGCCAGATTGAAATTTTCTCTTCCGTCATATTTTTCTTTCCCGGGAAGAGAAGTATTTATGGAACCTCATTCCATCAACAGGAATCGCAGGATTATATGTAGGAGTGCAAAAAAATTGTCACATTTCTCCTCGGGTCAAATCCCAAAACCCTTTTCCAGAGGGAAAAGTACGGACGAAGTTCCGAATTAACCGGAATAACGTACTCTTATTTACGAAATAAGGTTTTAGGTACTCAATAAGTCACTTTTCCATTTCTTATTCTGACAGTTTTCTGAAGATGAATTTTCAAACTTGTTGAAATTAATCTGGAATTTTCTAGAATTCATTATAAAAGTTTTGGAATTCCAAAGAATTTTAGCGCGTGTTCGGTTACATTCGTCGCCCTTTCCAAAAGAGAAAATCAAAATCTGAAATATTCTACAGGAGGTAAATACTCGACCCTTAATTATTTAAAAACCATAAAAGACCGGTACTGCCGATTAATCATAACATTTTTTGAAAAACTGTTATTTAACAACTCTCCTTCACAAAACGAAGCCTTAGTGTATAAAATGTGCCAAAACTGTTTTAACACGCGGATGAATATCCAGTTGAAGCAACTAGGAAGGAAAAGCACGGGAAAAATAATCTGCGTAAAAAAGTAGTATTGTTGGTGGTTTAAGAAACTAACTTTTGTCTAACAGTACGGATTATTTTCATTTGTTCACGATATCTTTTTTAAAACAATTAATTATAATAATATACTATAATAATAATTCAAAACAATCATTGTTTATGCTTGTATATTTATTAAAATTTCAATAAATTTATGAAGGATCCTTCAGTAAGACAAAAATTAAGAGTAACATTTTTATATTTTCATATTATCATTAATATTATTGATTTGTGCAAGTATAAAGCAATAAACTAGAATTTATAAATTTTGAAAAGTTTACTTGGAAGAAGTACCTAATTCCAGAACCTCTCAATTGATTCAATTTCACTTGATGACATTTTTTCATTTTTTCACCGGTTTTTTAACGTAAATGATATTCCTTTCACCTAAAGTAATAAAAGAAAAAAATGTATTGATGTAGGATTTCCAAGCTTGAAGAAATTACCAAATACTTAATGGTATTTTGTAAGAATATAAAACTAAAACTCAATGTTACTGGGAATAAAAGGCCTTTACTGTCCTAATCCTCGTATAATTTATATTCTCTTTTTGCAATATGAAGAACGTGATAGACTAGTTTCAGCAGATATCACGGAACTAAAGTTTTAAAAGATTCGAAAATGCTTTATTCTTTTTCTCGAATAATGCAAAGCAAGCGTCCTCTGAAAACTGGCAGCAAGGACCCGACTTAAGATTTTCTCCTACGTAGCTTTTCTTTCTCATTTCGCGAACAAAATATGAAATAGAAGCTAAGACAGGATTCTACAAAGGTCATTTAAACTGCAAGGATGGAACACATTTAAGACTACCTTTAAGTAAATTTGATTTAGGTATAGCTTTACTGCAAGTATCTGCATATATACATAACATAGCTGTAGATGGACACAATTAAATTTTCATTTTTAATGCTTTCTTAAAACATCTCCAGTCTCAATTTTCGATGAGGGAACGTACAAAATGAGCTCTTTCTTTAGAAAATTTACATTTAAAATAATTTAAGAAACCACATTAACTTCCTTAAATGATCTCCTATTATCACAATCCCTCTTTATATCACCTAAGGAAATTTTTTCACCTCGATCAACCTATTCTTTTGACTTTCGGAAGTATTTATTGATAAGCTTTGTTATAGAAAGAAAGTAGTCCAGTTTTTTATGAAACTCTTCATTAATAAACGTTGCGAAATAAAAACGGAATAACCTGCTAATAAACATTGCTTGGTATTGAGTCTTAAGTTTTTCATTAAAAAACTATATAAGTTTTCTAATGTCATTTAAAATCAAGCTTATATGTTCTACTATATGAAGTTTCTTGCACAAAAAGATTTTTCCGGGTGAAAATTTGCGAGATAAGGTATTATTCTTTCTAATGTAGCTTTCACTGATCCTCTATCTTGGAGAGAATGGAAGTTGAATCAAGATTCTATAAAGTTGTTTCCGCTTTCAGCCGACCCGAGAATAATTTACTCCAACAACAATTGCGGTAATTCACAGGGACATTATCTTACCTTGTTTATTTTACCTGTCCCTGAAGCACGCAAAGCCATTCAACTCTGCCAATAATCAAATCGGAGAGATCGGTTCCCAATCCAAAAATTAATTTTTGTAAATATAATTCTTGCCTAAAATGATAAAATCCAGGCTGCACTATTGTAACTTTGGATTCGCACCGATTTCACAAGTAGTTCAATAAAAAAATATATTTATTTAAAATTGTTTTCCCACAATTTCAACTGAAAAAATCACCTCCATTTCACAGCGATTCTTTTATTAATCCTGTAGAGTTATGCGACACTTTCAACCACTGAACTAAATAATCCTGTGTGAATTCTGTTTCTGCTACCTGTTCCCACAACACTTTTCTTTATTTAGACACTTCAGTATATATTAAGTAGCTTTAACTTCACCATTTCACAATTTTGATTTTAAATGTTCTATCAATATTTATTGTAATATTAGAAGAATATGCTCTTTAGATTTTATTATTTATTTATTTTTATTAATTACAAAAAAATTAGGAAGTAAACTTTAGAAGAGAGTTGCTTGGAAAAAATTTTCGGATTCACTTTTTTGTTTGGAAAAAGCATGCGAGCACATTCGGCGGCTACGGAATCATAGGGAGCGATCCTGTGTGCGTACGGCCCGACGTAGTACCAGCAAGAGACTAACCCTCGAGAGCCGTTCTGCACCCCTGGACGTCGCGCATGCCCCCTACCTTAAAGAACTCGCCCCCTCCGGATCGCGGGGACTTCATCTTTTTGACAAGATCCATCCTGGCCTTTCTGCTCTTCCGATTCGACTCGTTTGTAAAGGCTGTAAACGAAAAACGAAACAGGTTAAACGGAATGAGGGACCGAAATTCATTTATTTGAAAGTAGTACTACCGTTATCAGACCGCCATTTGTGGGATTGAAACGAGAGTTCTATCATGAGAAATAGTTCGAAATGATTCAGGAAAAAAAGGGGGAAATACACAAGAAGAAAAATATAAGGCCAGTTACAAGGGTTGCCTCGCAGTGGCCGTGGCACTACACTCGTCGTTCGAAACGTAAACAGTCAGGGACGTTTAAACTATTTCTGTTGGATTTTTCTCCGTAGTAAAAAAATATTTTTTTAGTTTTGTCCATTTTGTTGTCTAATACATATCCTAATTTGAACTTGAACACTACCGACATCGAGACATCTCGCTAAATACTGAAAACGAACTGACGCGTATGCTAACAGCCAGTGGCGTGGCCAGGATTTCATAAAGGGATAGGTTTGAAAGGCTGAACAAAAAGTACGTTACTACTTACAGGGAAAAATTAGGATAATTTAAGACATAAAATTTATAAATGTCATACTTATCATCCTTGCGGAAAAAATTGTTTTAAAATCATGAAAATTCTACATAATTACGCACATCCATTAGACTTTCCTAACATATTTTCAATCATCAATTAATTAAGACCATATTAGAGCCATTCGGTTCTGTATAAGGGGAAGCCATATTCCACGCAGACAGTTATTGGTGGGGAAGGGGAGGTGTCAAAAGTCCACGATTGTTCACAAGGGGTGCCGGGGGTTCTAGCCAAAATCCGCGTGGATACATGTTCTCCTGCACCTGCAAAAAACATGAGAAAACATAAAATTTAAACTACTTTTTGTTTGAACCTTCTTCCTTTTATCATTAGGCCTTTTTTTAAAAAGAAAAACCGAATTTGCAGCCAATTCACCGCTCCTTCGGACTTCCTTAATTTTAAATACCAGGAATATCCAAATTTTCATAAAATATGGAATAAGTCCACTTGGACAGAGGATTTAGTGGAGGGAGGAAGTCGTAAAAAGTCGACGTTTCTCCACGAGGGGGGGGGGGGGAAGTGATAAAAAATTGTACACGTGGTATATTGACGGCCCCCAAAAGCGCGCTCGTTCATTTCAGACCGATTGAAGAAGAATTTAGGGTTTGCAACGAATTATTGTATTTTATTATATTAGATTATATATATATATATGTGTATATATATATATATATATATATATATATATATATATAATGTTATTCCTATTGCAAAAGTTATTGTTAAAATTTTTACTTAATATTACACCCGACGTATAATAATACATATATAGTACCGTAAGTGGGCGTTTAGGTGAATATTCCTGTTCTATGGCCAAGGGGGAGTTTTGACACCCAAAACCCCTCCCTTGGCTACGCGACTGCTAACAGCTGATATAATTATCCACGGCGGGTACTGTTTTGGCCTGTTTTGGAAGAACTAAATCCGTCGGTCTTATATTGGTCTTCTTGTGGATGAATCGGTGTTGTCAGTTTCGATTGTGCTCTATTTTTCTGCTTCAAAAAATTGACTTTTCATAATCCGTTGCGAAATTTTGTGTTTCAAATTGAAGGAAGTATAATGAAATAGTTTTTTGTCATGTTTGTTGTTGTATTCAAACAAAATATATTTAAACTACTTGCGAACAAAACATTTACATTGATTACAGGTTGTCATTAGAGTACGTAAAAAATAGTACACTGTTCTAGCACTACGGAAAGTAGGATGTGTCACACAAATGTGAAGTTTGCTGTACGAGCCAGAGGCGAATCGCATGGGAATTTCAGGAAAGTCGGGGGCGAGTTAAAGGCGAGTCGGAAACGACTTGAAGATGAGCCGATAGCAAGTTCTGAAAACTTCACATGATTTATATCTGCCTACTTTCTGCATCATTTGCACATGATATTTTTTGTAGTAAATACAGAAAGGTTTGTTAGATTTTCGGTAAATTTGTGATAAATTTGTAAATTACCAATATTAACTTAATTCAAAATTGAACCCAAAATTATATTAATCAGTAATTCATGTTAACTTATCGCTTGGGGTTGGCCCAATTACTACTCACTACTCACAATCAGTCGCCCAATTGTCAAGTCATAAAGTGACGTTATCTTGACAAAGTTTGAAAAAAGTTTACATTGTTTACATGAGGCAAACATGATTTTTAATTTGGACTTTGACACTAGCGTAAGTTAAAAATTTGTTTGTATAATATAAAAAATTGATTGACCTTTGGATGGTCTCTCTTATTTTCTAAAAATAAGATTTTCGATAAGGCAGAAACGTAAGCTTGAAAAATATTGAAAGTGTCAATTTTTTTTTTAGATAAAACCCTACCTCTATGAGAAAGCAAATTTATTCAATACCTATGAGGAAGTAAAACACTCATGAAACGAGTACAAACAAATACACCCTTAGCACTTCGCAGCGGTATTTGTAACTACTTCTGAGCACGGTTTCAGAATTAGTCACTTCGCATAAGCAATACAATTTCGTACCATTTGGTTCAAAATTAATTAGAGTAATATTTGAAAAGTACCGAATTATTAACGAAAAACTACTTTGCTCCGCTCTTCTACCAGAGACAATACTTTAGTTATAATAAACGTTATTTTAACTGACACACATTTTTTAAACACCTCGAAAGACAATTCTCTTAATACCTTTATTATTATTAAAATAGCGCGATTTGGAAAATATCAGAGATTATTGAAAAAGTTATGCAAATTTTTTAAATTTCGAATACACAAGTGACAAAATGAATTAAGGAAAAACTATGTTTCTCATAGCTTTCAAGATCAAAATATAATGAATTTAGAAGTTCCAAACAAATGTTATCGTCTGTTTCGATTCGCTGATTTATTTTTATTAAGATCTCCGAGTCTGTTTCATTTAAACACAAAATTTTGTATGAGGAATGTGTATCATACAGAAAATATGAAATGTGTTTCAATCAAAAAATCAAATTAGAAGAAGGCTGTTATACAAATTGTTGCAACGAAGAATTGTGTTTTTTTTACAAGTTTGCAAATTTGACAGTTTTAATGTTGTGGCGTTGGTTTATTTTACAGATGAAAATTTTGCGGGTCGTATTTACTATTTATTACAGAAAAAAAATTTAATTTTTCAAATGGTCTTTTTTACAGTTCTAAAAATAAATGACTGTGTTTTCTTACAGAAATGAACGTCGGTATTTTTTACAGATTCAAAGCTTCAGGTTGTTTTTTTTTTACAGAACATAGTTTTCTCCATTTTCTTCACAATGTTGTCAAAATGCATCAGGAGAATATTGCCACGCGTTACGGGACTCCTTTCTATATTCATAAATTATTTTCAACTATATTTATGAAAGGTATAAACAGTTACAACGATAAAAAAACTCCGAATCTGTTCTAACATGTTGATATTTTGACACCTTTTTACATTCTCATCCTAATGAGAAGGTATTGGTTTTATGTAAAAATTGACTTAGTCGTTTTTCATCAAATATCCACGTTTTGAGACCCTCTGAGTAAAAGAAAACGATTTTTACGAAGGTGTCTGTTTGTATGTAGTATCGTGTAGGCACGATAACTTTGGAAAGATTGATTAGATTGGATTGTGCTTTGGCACACTTTTAAGGCCTAAAAATGAAAGAACAAGTTCGTTAACCAGCTATTTTGGATAAGAATTCAAAAAGTTAGAGCATTTAAAAAATTTTTGAGAGCATTTTTTTCAATATTTAAAAATTCTATGTACGGTTATTCATAGTACTCGGAAACTCAAACAATTTATCCTCATGACTTTTTTCGATAAAAACATTATTATCAGAGTTATAGCATTTTCAAAATCCAAAACAACTAACGAAAATGAACATTTTAAGCCAAACAGCCACGATATGAAAAAAAGTCAGGAAAAGAAAAACGTTGCGTTTTGAAAGCCCTATAATACTATTATAACAACTTTTTGAATTTTTCTGAAAAATTGAAAATCCAAATTTTGATCGCACAAAAAATAATGAAAAATAAAAAATTCCATTTTGCAATGAAACTATGCAAGATACGAAAAAAAAAGAATCAACAAAAATTGGGCACCCAGAAAAGATCTATAAATTTGTTATAAATGATAGAACTTTTTCTTTTCTTTACTTTAAAACCTTTTTCTTTTCATTGAAGTCGAACACGAAGTTCAAAAGTCTACACGAACCGAGCGTAAAGCGCGATGTAAATACGTCCGAGCGCGTGGCGGGAGGTGAATATATAATCGAGCGCGAAGCGCGAGATTCAACAGTCGGGCGCCCTAGGCTTGTTCTATTTATATCCTCTTTTAATTATTATATACAGCCATTAATTAATTAATATATTTCCACCAAGAAATTAGGAGTTTTCCAATATCGTATTAGTAAATATTTCAACTAATTGAATTAGTAATTTTCTAGTAGCCTTTAGTCTCTCAGTTTTTCCGAACTGAATTGGCAGAATTGCACTTATAATAATAATGATAATAATAAAAAAAATGGTAGCTCCAAGAAAGCATCCAGAGGCGACTGTTGTCACCTCCAACACTCACGGCCGCTGTGTAAGGATAACAGCGGTAAAGACAAACTGCAAGCTACACCATGCTCCTAAGTTTGTACCTACAACATCATCGCAAATGATTTCAAACATCGTATTAAAATAACTTATAACATCCTCATCTCATCAGTCATTCGACTTGGTCCGTGGCTGTGACGAAAAGCCGAGTTCACACGAGAAAAAGTTTGAAAAAAAAAAAAAAAAAAAAAAAAATGGATGATCAAAGTTTATGGGTAAAATGGTTTTCGGGAATTTTCAAAATTTAGAGATAATTTGAAACCCGACTTTGATATCTTCCAAACTACTATTTGAATTTAAACTATTTTTACAGTATATAGTTTATAGCCCTCTTCAATGTAATAATTTTACTAGGAACAAATTTTCAAACAGCGGTTGGATATATTTTTTCCGATACAAATAATTTAATTCCTTACAATTTTGTACGTCGACTAAAAAAAATTGATGGATACTCTGTAACTTTCGGAGATATTTATTTTTTTGTGTGGGCGCGTGGCCTCACTATCCACGCGCAACGATCGGCACTGTGTGGGGCGAAATCAAAAAAGAAACTTAAAAATAAATTTTGTATGACAATTCTGAACCGAAATAATGTTTTTTTTTTACAAAAATTCAGAATTAAACTTAGAATCCGAATGTGTGAGTGATTTTTGAATCCTTTTTAAAATGGTATATTAATGCAAATAGTGAACAAATGTCGATTATTTTCTTTTCCTTCTGTTTTCGTAAAGAAACTTTCCTACGCTCAGTGTCTCTTAAATTTGATGCGCCGGGGTGTGGGGAAGCGAAAAAGGTTTGATAGAAAATGTTATCTGTTATAAGCAAATAATAATATCGAATAGTGAACATCACGGATTGTTCATTTGTAGAGTATTATTTTGGCGATAAAATTATATTCTTTTATCGGCTGCAGTTGACTTGCGCCCTATGGTCAAAATCAACGGGGGCCTAGCCAAGTAGTAGTCCTCTCTCTCTTTCTTCCCCCACCAGTCGAGTGGGGGACCTGACTAGAGAGGAGTAGGGGTAGTTTAGAAAGGAGGCAATTATCTTAAAATTTTAAACCATCAATAAATATAATCACAGTAACTTCTTCTTATAATCGAGTAGCCAGTAACACTTCTGTATGCACTAAAAATGCGATGCAATAACTTTGGCTTAAAAAGTCCGCTGAAGTCCCCTGATTATGAATATCACGGTTAATTTGTTGAAACCTAGTGCAACAATTTTTCAAACAATTACATTATTTTTTAAGATAAAAATTTTCCAAAATTATTTTCGGAAAGTTCATGGAAAAACAAAACTTTTATGTCCCAAGGAATTTTTTATGCAACGACCCGTTTTCAACTGAGAGCGTTATAAACAATTGAATTTGCACTAAAATAATTGACATATTTGCGGCTGCATATCTCGGCGACTATTGAACCGAAAATTTTCAAAAAAATGTGAATCATTTTTCAGGCACTTGCTCCGCGAGGAAAAAAGAACATTTTCCGACGGAGCTAAAACTTTCACTGTTAACAAAATCTGATCGAAATTTAATATACATGTGAGTAAAGTAATTTGCATATATGTACCGTAAATTAATTTTAATATACCATCATGTTGTAAAATTAATATACATGTATATTAAAGGTAATAACCTCAAATCCGTCAACTAAATTCCTACTTACAAATGACGTGCAACGTACGGGTGGCATTTTTTCTAAAATTCGCTGTGAATGTTAGAATTTTAAAGAGAGTACAGGTGCTTGGGGGTTAGGTTTCTCAATTATTTGTTTGATTGACCTTTTCTCTTAAAAACCAGTGTAATTTATATTTATCTAGGAGAATAAATTATGTTTGATTATTTATAATTGAAAATTGTTGCCAAAATTGTTTTTAATTTGTGTAAAGCGCAAATATCTGATTTTTCTCATAAATGATCAATATGCGGCCTAATCTTACATGATCGCGTAATGGAACATAAACCACTAAGTGCTGTGGTGAAAAAGACGGTATGAAACTATTGCAACCAGATTGAATTAGTTTATTTGTTCACAGCATAGAGTACGCGGTGGATGTGCAGGGCTTTAGATGTCATTTTAATGTATTTATATTAAAAGACTTGGCTATAATTTCAATCAGTGATGATGCGCAACCTTTTTTTGTTTTGTTTCAAGCTTCTTGCAAATAGATACTATAGATGTATGAATTGTTTATGAAAAAAGTGAGGGAAACTATTCTGTGAAATGCCAGTAAACTTTATGTAAAAGGCTTAGAAAAGAGACATTTATTTAAAACGTTTGCTGCTCAGAGATCGACGCAAATTATCGACATGCATGATAAGGAATTTCCTTTTTTGAAAATATGATCAATCATCTACTAATGTGTGCCCATATCATTCAAGCGCAACAACATTTTATTATGCACTTAAAAATGTTACTTTATTGAAAAATTGTTTAACTAGAGATAATTAACAATCATATTTACAACATAATTATTGTTCAAATAGTTTTGTTTTAAGTTGATTTTCAAGTTTAAACAAATGTATTTTTCACAAATAAATAAAATTAAATATATTTTAATGTAAAAAGCTGTTTTTTATTTATAACATTATTCACTCAAGTTTACAAACTTCATTCACTCATATGCATGAAACTCTATTCCACAATAACAGTACATCTATATTATCATTGTCGACTTCCGTGGACTTTGGCAGTCTATTTTTATATTTCCGTGGAAGAAACACTGTTGAACCAGGAATCAGCACTTGCTTATCATCATGCCAGCTGAGAGCAATCTCATTTTGTTTAATCGAGTGTACCTCATGTTTTCGACTTCGGATTAAATATTGAGTCGAGACCAGGTTTTCGTAAGAAATTAGGGACTGCTTGTAATAATCGAATGTTATTGTTCTCAAAGTAGAAACTTTTACTCCTTTGGCTTTCTTTTTTTTCCCTCTTCACCAAAAACTTGAGTTGCATATAATTTTTACTACAAAAAATGAATTCAGTTATTATTTTTCCATTCATTTCATCTTTTATCAGACTCAATATTTTATTGTTTAGAAGACGCATTCCGTAAAAAAGTATCAAATTTGTGCGAATCTCTTTTAATATAATCGTAAACGTTGGGAACTGTGAGTTGATATATTAAACTGTCTATGATGAATATAATTATAGTGAAAATTATAAATAATTATTTTTTATATGTCAATAACAGTGAATCCTGTATAAATCGGTTAATTAAAATTAATTTTTGTTTTATTCCTTTAAATGATAAACATGTCTTCACCACATATGGTGTAGCTATGAAAATTAGGTCTTGCGATTAAATTTTTCGCACCATACCGTCCTTTCCATTTTGTAAAAAGTCTTACATCTTTGTGTTTTCTAACGTTCTCCATTATTTCACAACAACTAAATACTTTTTCCTACAATCTGTATTTCTGTCAATGTAATCTTTAAACCTTGGTTTCTGTTTAAATGTTATACTCTATGGACTTTAGTCAGATTGATTCCCAAGGATTAATTTTTTTTCTTCAAATTTTTATAATGAACTATACAATTTTTCTTTGGTAGCAAATGTGGTACTAATTTTGGAATTGTGCATTTAGGGATGGGAAGTACGAAATGTTCTGGGCATAAAGGTAAGTCTTTATATGTATAAATAATCAAGCTTTTCTGGATATTCTGAATCTGCTTCAAGTATATAATCTTCTGGCGAATCATCAGGAATATTGAAAAAGTTTGGTTCATTGTCAACATTTTTAAACCGTTTAATAATTCAATAAATGGCTATAAATATTAAAGTACATCATGTAAGACTCTGGTTCATTTTGATTGAAATCTAATACTATAATTATATAATTTACTTTCGCATATATCTGCTTGAGAATTTGGAAACCTCACCCCAAATGCCTTTTTTGATAAATAATAATATATCCACATCCGTAATACAAATTATGTTCAATCCATGTATGTTTTAGCAATTCATCAAGAGCAAATCGCGGTGCTGTGTAATAGTTTAATGGATCTAAATTGTAAGTTGATGAACAAGTTTTTCTAAAATTTTGAAAAATACGGGCCAAAATTAAAACATTGCCCAGATAACTATTTGCTCACACCTTGCCCGCATGGTGTTTGCACGCGTGTTGACCGATCGGCACGATGTGAGGGCAAGAGTGCAGACATATGTGTCCTCATATGCGTCGCATATGCGCCGCACGCGTGTCGACACGTGCGTGCCAGCGTCATATAAGTAAAAGGAAACATTGTATGACGTTTTTAAGAAGAGACTCCTGTGTTGCAAGTTGCTCTTTCACAACTGATGATGCAACAGGTGTAAATAATGTATTAGCGAGAAATATATATTTATCTGAAAATATTTTTTTATTTCGAACCATTTAAATTATTCAACGCAGAACATTTATTCATCACTTTTGTTAAACAACAAAGGGATTTTGAAGAACACTATACTTTTGAATCATCCAGTTAATTACTTTCAATTGTTTTTCATGTTGCATATTTTTAATCGTTCTACTACTAAGATTTAAGAACTTAAATCTCAGAAGTAGAACGGTTAAAAATGTGCACGTGAAAAACTTGTTTTCGATCATTTTAAATCTGAATATAGTAAATATAGTAAAAAAATAGTTAACCATTTTCCGAACCAAAACCCAAGAAAGAATGTTTATTTAATTTGAACAAAAATAATTATTCACTTTTACTTCGACTTTTTGTCTGTAAAATAAACTTGGAAAATAACAAAAATTTAGAGCATGAAACGAATTTGATCAGAGTTTTATTTTTACACAACTGCTATATTATGTTTTTAGTAATAATGCGCTTTTTGTGCCACACTCTTCACCGCACGCTATATGCCGACATTTTGCCCTAAGTACCTGACGAGCATTATAGACGCACGCTGTGCTGCATATCATGCAGACCGTGTGCGGGCACTATGTGGGATTACTTATTACCCTCAGAACGTGCTGTCACTGTGCTTGCATTGTTGCCGACACATCGTGCTTGCACGCCATGCGCCCATGTGCGTCCGCATGCATTGTTATCTGGGTGCTTTTTAAATAAAAATTAGAGTATTGATTCAAATTTTTCAAGTTGAATATTTTCCTAACTTTACATGCATTCTGATAATCTTCTTCTGAATAATTTGATTCATTTCATTGGGGATAAAAAGCCTCTTTTGATGGTAATCATTTTTCATGCATTTTGTCATTTATTTTCCTCAATTTGCACATCCTATTTTGTAGCACTAAATTTTGTTGCTAAAATAACATTCAATTTTAAACTTTTATATTTTTAAGATCATATTTATTCGTAAAATTATCATTTCTCTCGAATGATCAAGAAAGATTTTTTAATCTTTGTGTTTTATGTTTCTTATTAGCCTTGTTCTAATTCGACTTTTAAAAGCGGTCTCTAACTCCACCCACCTGGTCATTTTTTCATCCACAGCATTATTGATACCGTTTCTTTTTTTGTTTTAACTTTCAAATTTTAGACCTTTTGATTCCAGAATACCAATTGTTGTTAAAATCCTCATCCTCTCTCCTACATGCAACTCCTTTTGCTCTGAAAAAATTTCCTCTGCTGTAGATTTCTTTTTTCGTGTTTGGTATATCTCCTTTTTTCTTGTTATAAGTTTCTGGCATTCCTTGGAATTAATTTTTGAAATAATAAATTTAAATATTCACTGAATGTTTAATTTTGAAAATACTAACACTAAACTCAAGATAAATTTCCACTAAATGATTCAATTAATTTCTCACTATATGCTATACATTTAATACTAGCTAAATTTACACTCAACTTAAGCTGAATTGTATATTGTTGTATTGCTTTCAATTTTTCTGCCTACTCACTTAGAGGTTCGCTATCAACTGAGGAACTCATTTTAAAAATCTGAGTTATATATGTATATTGTATATAGAACCGGAAATAAGAATTATAAAGTACCTGTAGACTATAGTTGGCTTCTAAGATCGGCCGATGACTGTTTATAGTTGAAATTTCCTCATCTGGAATTCAGACAAGACACCGCGTCGCCGATCTACGTCACTCATACGTTAAGCCAAAATGTAAGCCTTACGTTTCTTGGTCTTTAATTTTATTATGTATAAGCATTCCACAAATATAACTCACTTGTCTAACAAAATTTCATTGATATTTTTAATACTAAATTCCTAAACGGTCCTGCCTTTGATATTTGCCGGCGGGGAGCTGGCGTCATATTTTTTCATAGAATTGAACAAAAAACGTAATTTTGACGTTTATCATTCTTTAATTTTATCAACAAATGCATTATTCACACATTCCATAAGTATGCGTCACTCATCTGACGTCATCTCTGTGATATTTTTAATTAAAAATACCTCAGCGGTTCACCCTTTAATATTTGCCGACAGGAAGCTCGCGTCATATTTTTTCCAATAATTAGGCAAAAACATAAGTCTAACGTTGTTCAGTCTTTGATTTTGTTAACATACTGAATTGTTTGAACATTTCATAAATGTACATCATTCATCTGCAAATACATGAAACTTTGAATTATTTTTCCTATTCTGATCTGTGCAATTGCTCTTTAGATTATTTTATTATTTAGCATGGACATAAATCCTTTTTCAACATTCACATTATTACCTTGGAAAATTGAAGATTTATTGTTTACACATCATACTAATGACCTCTCAAATCTATCAAACTAGAAGGTAGAAGCTTCGAAGTTCAGCATGGAATAGAACCATGCCAGTAACTGTGTCGGTAACTGAATCTGCGATAAGTCCTAAAAAAAAGTACGCAACTCACGTTGACGAATAGAATATACATAACTCACGCTGAAAAATACGAGGGTCGTTCCAAAAGTAAGTTCCGATATTTTATAAATTGGCGGAAAAAGGTCGGGGTGGGAAAAATTGAACGGGCATATTTTCTTTTGTATCTCGGGACGTTACTGAATTTTCATTAGGTCGTTATCAGCTGTTTTTTCTTATCAGTATTATTGTAACCATGGAACTCATGCTGACTAGCGTTCCCGATTGTGAAGTGCGATCTGTAATAAAATTTTCAGTCTCAGACGGTGCTGGCGTTCCCGAAATTCACCATAGGGTCACTTCAGTGTATGGAGAAGGAGTTCTCAGCATCGAAATGATTCGAAGGTGGAAGAAAAGTTTCCTGGGAGGGCGAAAAAGTGTGCATTACGAGGCGCGTAGTTGCTGCAGTTTTTGCGCTTTTGAATGAAGATGCTCGGTACATCCTAAGTGCTATTGTTAAAAAATGTCATCCAAGTCTTCAGCTGTCCCAATCCTCGGTTTATCGAATAATTTACGAAGATTTGAAGTCAACTGCTACCTAACGAAAATCGGCACGGAGTGGTACACTGGTGATCTGCAAATACTTTAACCACGATACAAGAAATGCATCGAGTGATTTGGCGATTACGTTGTACAATAATATTGATCATGACGAATCAAGATATATAATTTTTTTTTATTTCTATTTTTTTTTCTATTTTTCCCAGAATGTCGGAACTTACTTTTGGAACGACCCTCGTAGAATCTACGCAACTCGTAGTGACGGATAGAAAATACGCAACTCCCAGTAGCGGATAGAAACTACGCAAGTAACAAAATGCAAGTTTTTAGGACACCGTGTTGAAAGTACAATTAGTTTTGACAATTCGAGTATAATAATTTAAGAGAAAATAAAGTGTTCCTGTATCCTATAATGATCGCAAAATGAAGTATAACCTGAATTCTATGTTTAAAACAGATAGAGGTGTTTGCTATGCAATTGAAATAGTGTGGTGTTTGATCTAACCTCAAACTTTTTTAAAGTTTCAAATTTGTTCATTTGTTTATATGAAATTATTTACTTGCATATTTGTTTTTCTTGTTTTTTCATGAATATTAAGTTACCTGCTTCTTAAGCTTCGTCTTCAATAGCGCACTATTTAATAATTATAAACATTAATCTACATAATATCTGATTATATAACTTCGCTTGAGGTTAGGTTTATTATAATGAATGCAGATCAATGACAGTAAAACAGGCTCCACGGTGAAGTTCAGACCTATTTTAGCCGAGTTACGTACTTTCATCGCAGAATCCACGGGCAAAAACGAGGTGCGTGAATTTGCTATTTATTAATTAATATGCCTTCAATAAATCAATAGAAAAATTGAAGCGTTCTTATTACGGCTTTCAATACACTCCAACAGTTTCTGATAGTAACTCAAAATCCGAAAGAAATGAAGTTACGTAGTTTCTATCCGCTACCACGAGTTGCGTATTTTCTATTCGTCCCTGCGAGTTGCGTCGATTCTATTTGTTAGCGCGAGTTACGTAGATTCTATTCGACAACGTGAGTTGCGTACCTTCTTTTAGGACAATATTATAGGTACATTTTATTTTATTTCCATATGATATCAGTATCAGGTTTCCGTATTTCTTACATATCTTCGAGAGTGGGTTCTCTCTAAGATGATAGAAGTTTTGGTCAGAACGAAGCCAGAGAACGTGGTCGTTAGGCACGTGCTTGGGAACGAGGGTAATTCAAATTAACCAGCTAATAGTTAAGTTTGACCAGTGCACGACTTCGAACTGAAGAGTTCAGCCTTAGATCATGATGTATCTAAGTGGGTAGTTTGAAGAGGGACAAAAGTAGTTATCTTGAATGTTGGAGGAGAGTTTCGTCAGTCTTACTAATGGCCAATTCAACTCCCGTAGCGTAAATGGAATGAGGATCCAGTGGTTACTTGGTCCTGTCTTTCCACCTTCGACTACCGATACTTATTCCAGAGCCATCTGGATTTGGTAAACGAGGGAGTTTGCTCTTGTTAAAGGGAACTCGGGGTGATTTGTACTCTTTGCTTCACAGCATGATTTGATGTCAAACCCTCGCCGGTGTACAGTGGAGCAAAAAAAATCTGCGAGCAAATCAATTTTTAACCCAAATTGCTATAAGACACTCAAATTGGGCTCAAAAAGGATGTTTGCTAGAAAAAATTGATGGCAGCAATCTTTTTTATTATTGTTCGTGAGGGCGTCCTAACGAGAGCCAGATACTCGTCTGTAAATGTTGTGGAATCATCGTTATTAACAAGCACGATGAAAAATGAGATCGAAAATATCGGAAAGATACTATTGGTGGGCTCCGCATACACAAATTAAGCATATTCGTTGAAAAATAGACAAATTCTGAAATTATATACAAATGTTGTTTAAGTAGTCAACAATTGTTATAGCGAAAATTTATAGCAAAGGAATTTTTAGTTTATTCCGTAAAATAATTGAGTCTATTCGTTGAAAAATAGTCAAACTCTGAAATTCTCGAAATCAATAACAATTCTCGTAATACTTGCAAAGTATCAAAACAAAGATTCATCGAAAAGATATTCTTAATTGATTGCGTAAGGAAAAATTGAGCCCTTTCGTGGACAAATATAAAAACTATGAATTTTGTTATGAATATGGTCTAAACAATTGTAAAATATTAGCTATTTTCAATTAATGGCAATGAAACATTAATTTATCTTACATTTAATACCGTAACTATGGATTTAAATTATTTAAATACTGCCAATCCCAAGAAATAACTTTTGTTCAATAATTTCTCTATAACGTAATAAAGATTTTTTCACATTATTTTCACCCACTGGAAATTATTTCTAGATAGTTTGAGCACAGACATAAAATCCTTCTTGATAAGTCTAAAAATCTGAAAAACAGGTACTTCCGAAAAGTAAAAAAAATGTAAATTTTGTTATTAAGTAAAAAAGTAACCAAATGGTTTATCAAAAATCCAGAAACAGAAATCTGTTGAAAATATTAAAAGTTTCTATTAAAAAAAAAAAGTCTAAATTAAATGAATAGTGTAGGCTAAAAATCGATTTGTCCATAGATACTTTTTTTTGCCCCACTGTACGGCGGTGCGTCTGTGGATCCATAAAAGGAGAAAGTGAGACAAAAAAGAAAGGAGAAGATTGGAATACATTGGCAGGAGCAGGATGAATCTCTTCGCTAATAAAGCTCGTCCCCTTCGACTACGTATATGCCAGGATGAGATTGAAAAGTTTCCCCTTCGAACCTTTCACACCGTTTTTGCCCAAGCAGGAATTAACAAACTCATGCTAATTATAGCGAGTGCTTCCTTTAAATTATTTATTACAACGACGAATTAATGAACAGTAATTGTTCTCATCCTAATACGCTTGTGTTATCCCCGGGTAGGAACGCCTGATTTCAGTTAAAAGTTCGTCTGAAATTAATGGAAGACGGAACGGACGCTGAAAGTTTAAAGAGATGGATATCACTTCTCATTTATAAATACTAGTAAAGTGATTGAACTGTTCAGGCTAGAAGCTTCTGACCTTTTAACTAATTAGAATATTGAAAATGTCACAGTAGGAAAATTTATTGGAAAAAGCTATAGAATCAAGATGACACATTTAGATGAAAATATAAGAGCCTAAAACTGTTATGCGATATTAAATATTTAAAACTTAATTTCAATGACGATTCTAATGTTTAAAAATGCGAAAGGACAGGTCTGGGCAAAAAGTATTTAATACTGCTTTTGATAAATGTTTTATTTAACAGAATTCATTTTTAGGGGCACTTTTTTGCATGTCGCTTTTTAGCAGAAGCAAATAAAATCCTGCATATTATAAAGAATATAATTTTGTGTATAGAAAGATTCCCAGCAAAAGCAGTCCCGATTTACGCCGTTCCGAGAATTGTTCCCGCTGCGGTTTCGTGGTGAGAGAGGAGTCTGCGTGGTCAAAAAAGGTTTCTTTAACCATGCGTGACCACCACCAGCATAGCGACAAAGGGTCAGTGCGCGGGTACTCACGCGTGTATATTGTGTAATATTATGTATTCTAATTGTAAATGGTTCACATGGCCCTGAATGTTAATGTTTAGACGGTCTGGATTGAGTGTCAAGAACAAGGAAAGCAATTCCCGGAAACCATTCTTCATTCCAAGTGAACAAATAATTTCCTTACTTGATACTATCTTTCAGCTCTGAATCTAAAATTATATTTTTCAAGTCCGCAATTAACTTGATGAGCTTTTTCATATACTATTTGAATTTGATTGAGAGGGGCGGCGTAGTCAGCATGGATGACATGGAGAACTCCAGACATGTAAGTTTCTAACCATGGAAATTCCATACATGGAAAACTGGACGGAAAGATTAAAAAAATTTACTTTTGCTTCTAAAATATATCTCTTTTCTGGGTTCTGCACTATACGTTTTCGATTTCTGTTTTCGGCAATGGTATCGGTGATAGATTTAGCTCTTGTAATATTAGTGAGAATAAAAATTGTAATTTCGAAAATAGGAGTGAAAACGTAAACACTCAAGAGAAGAAGGAAATAGACTGTGATGCAGAAAACCGTCAGTTTAAAGTTTTATAATATATTGTTTTTTACAATAATCATTTTTTTGAAAATTAAAAAAAAAAATAGTTATCAATTTATTGACATGTTCCACATCAGATTGAGAAACGTCAAACCCTCATCTCTTCATTTTTTTAAAACTTGCATAACTTATGAAAAGAAAAAAAATCTCAGATAGTTTGCTAAAAAAAGATGTTCAAATTTTCATTTTTGCTTTTTTAATATTTTCAAATATCACTTTTGACAGCGTCTTAATTTTTCTTGAACTGTCTTCCGTTGCGGAATTTTCCGTAAGACTCCAGCTCGATCAGGACTAACGCTACGGAAAATTTCGTAATACTAGCCCCCTAGCTCTATACTTGACCGGTTATTTTTACGAAAAATTCCGTAATACTAGTCAGAACCTTTTTTTTTAGAAAATACCGAAAAACGTAAGATTAATAAGTTTTAGAACAATATAGTGGTTCGTATATTTGGTTAATTTCAGAATAAATCGGCTGGAATTTGTATTTTTCGGAAGGAAATTTTTTATTTATTTGATTTTCGAAACCTTGCATTTTTGCAATTTTTGAGATTTCAAGTTTTTCTTGTTTCAGTTTGTCAAGTTTTTTTCACTCTTACGAAGCCGATGAGACAAATGAAGAAAGAATACAAAATGATAAAGCTGTTTCGATTTAAAAAAAAATTAAAACACGAAATTTTCTCAAACCAGTTACCTTTTTTTCGTGGGAATTTTTAGGAGTGATAGATAATTCAGGAGAAACAAAATTCTATTTTTTTTACTGTTCTCGCATTTATTGTATTTTACTGTTATTTTTTACTTTAAATCAGTAAAATGTTATTTTATCGGACAAAACGATATAATGCGTCATAAACGGCAAAGCTGGTTACTTTTCCTTCGTTTTTTCGCTAACAAACTAAGACTTGGCCCGCCTCAAATATTTATTACCTATCACTCCTGAAAGTTTCAACGAAAAAAAATGTGTTGTAATTTAAAAAAAATTCAAACAGCTTTAGCATTTTGTATTCTTTTTTCATTTTGTTCATCGGTTTCAAACGAGTAAAAAACTGGACAAACTGAAACAAGTAAAACCTTAAAATCTCAACATTTGAGAGTTTTTTTCCTTCTTTTTCAAAAATTAAAAAAAGCTGTATCATTTTGTATTATTTTTGAATTTTTCTTGTGGATTTTTAAAGAGTGAAAAAAACTGGATAAACTGAAATAAGAAAAACTTCGATACCTCATAAATTGCGAAAATGGCACCGTCCTTAAACTTAAAATTGCAAAGACTCATTTTATCCTTAAAATTTTTTAATTTCCATAAAGAATGTATAAATTTCGTTATGGTAATTGAAAAAAATACGTGTCTCCTTATTTCCCACGTACAATGACATATTGCATTGGCAAGCCAATCGTGAAGATGTCGTCTCTACAAAAATATATATATTTTATTATTTTCATAAATATTTAAAAAATGGAGCAAAAAGTCAATAAACTTTGAGGAATATTTTGTAGCAAGCTATATTTTATAACATTTTTGTAATTTCGTTTGACTAATGACATATGTTTTCTGATAATTTGACCCTCTCACTAAAAATATAGACATTAAAATAACATTACAATTATAATTTATAGGGCATTTAATTCAAAGCCCCACGTGGTATAAATGTGCTATATAAAACTGTGCAAAATATGATTGTAACTGCTGCTTCAAATTATAAAGATTATTGCGAATATATGCCAATTAGGTTAATATGATTTACAGGGCTATCAACTAAGTACAAAATACTGGTTATAAAAATACAACAAATTCTGTATGAATTTTCAGGCTCGCATTTCACCGTCATGAGTGCGAGCGATATGTGTCGCAATTGAGGTCGCATATGTCTGATCGGGTGATGGTCTATTGTAAAAACTAGAGATTTTTTTTACGGCGTCATATTCTGTGTATCCTATTTTTAAATGGGACAACTTCAAGCTGTTATTTTCAATGTAAAACGAACGGCTCTGGTTTCCCACCAGTTTTCTAGTTTTAGTACCACCCGAGACTGTTTCTTCTGAGTCTTATTTTAATATCTGAAATTATCCCTGAAATAATACTTTTTTCTACACTGCGTGCTGTGCGAATTAATTTGTACGCGTGCAAGTCAATACGCCATCATTGTGCGCACATATTGTTATCTGCGTGTGGATGACAGGACATTTAGCGTACTTTTTTATTTATGATTTCTAAACGAATTCCTATTGAATTATGAAAGAATACCAAATTATGCTTTGATAGACGTAATTTACTGAGATATTGAAAAAGGTGTATTAATCTTCAACATCAACTTTTTAGCAATAACAATTAAAATGAGAAATTAGTGAGCTTAGTGTTTGCATTCGTGTTTAAGTTATGAATTTTTAAATGGCAGCGAAATTGTCCACTAACCCAGGGGGAAAAGTCGGATGTTAGCCAGAGTTCACGACCGGTGCAGTACCGCGCCAGTTGTAATAGAGAAGAAATACCAGTACTGGATGTTAGTACTGTGCCAACCATCGGCATAGTACTGGTTTACAACTGGTCCAGTACTGACTGTCATTACTGGTTGAATACCGACGCAAGAATTCCGCCAACGGTTGGCATCATACTGGTTTACAACTAGCCCAGTACT
>CAKNYM010052877.1:600675-640634 GCA_932195095.1 Andricus curvator
GGGATACCGACGCAAGAGTTCCGCCAACGGTTGGCGTCATACTGGTTTACAACTAGCCTAGTACTGACCGTCACTACCGGCGGGATACCGACGCAAGAGTTCCGCCAACGTTTGGCATCTTACTGGTTTACAGCTGGCCCAGTACTGACTGTCATTACTGGTAGAATACCGACCCAAGAGTTTTGCCAACGGTTGGCATCATACTGGTTTACAACTGGCCCAGTACTGACTGTCATTACTGGTAGAATACCGACGCAAGAGTTCCGCCAACGGTTGGCATCATACTGGTTCACAACTAGCCTAGTACTGACCGTCACTACCGGCGGGATACCGACGCAAGAGTTCCGCCAACGTTTGGCATCTTACTGGTTTACAACTGGCCCAGTACTGACTGTCATTACTGGTAGAATACCGACGCAAGAGTTTTGCGAACGGTTGGCATCATACTGGTTTACAACTGGCCCAGTACTGACTGTCATTACTGGTAGAATACCGACGCAAGAGTTCCGCCAACGGTTGGCATCATACTGGTTTACAACTGGCCCAGTACTAACTGTCATTATTGGTAGAATACCGACACAAGAGTTCCGCCAACGGTTGGCATCATACTGGTTTACAACTAGCCCAGTACTGACCGTCACTACCGGCGGGATACCGACGCTAGTGTTCCGCCAACGTTTGGCGTCATACTGGTTTACAACTAGCCCAGTACTGACCGTCACTACCGGCGGGATACCGACGCAAGAGTTCCGCCAACGTTTGTCGTTATACTGGGTTTACTACTCGCGCAGTACTGATACGTCCCATGAAGAAATTTTGGACTTAGGCCATTACTAACAACGGGCGCAGTACTGCGCCTGTAATGGCTAGCTACAGCTGGCTGACCAGTACGGGCATAGTACTGGCTGAAACCCAGGCCAACCCGTTTCTTTACGCCAATCGTCGGTTCAATACTGGCACTTTACGGGCCCAGTAAAAAACGCTGACAATTGCCACAGGTGGAATTTTCCGTACTCCGCCGGAGTTCACCACCGTCGCAGTACTGGCCCAGTACTGGTCACCAGTATAGATAATCGGCCATTCGCCCAGTACTGGCTAACGGCTGGCTCCACGATCGGCGCAGTACTATGCCGACAGTATAAATATTAAAAAAAAAAAATTTAATACGTTTAAAAATATGGTTCACGTGTAATCAATTTTTTAAAAACTGTAAATAAAACTGTCGCGAAAACAATTTTTTTCCTGTTTCTTTTTTAAGAAAAAAATTCTAAGTTCCATATTTATGTAAAATTGTAAATGTTCAGAAAAATTACATTTTATGTCAATCTTAAACATTGAAAAATGGTCTAAAACACCTAAAAACTAAGCCTTACACGAAAGTTAAAAAAAAAATTTTATTACAAAATTGTCAAAGTTCACGATCAAATTTCTAAGTTCCGTCGTTAAAAATGTTAAATGTTCATAGAAAATTACATTTCCTGTCATTGTAGAATGTTGTAAAGTAATCTAAAACGCCAGAAACAAAATTTTACACGAAGAAAAATTGTAATCGATTTTAATTATTTATTTAAATATTATTTTATAGATATTCCTGTTAACAGTTCGTATATTTTACATTTACATATCGTCGTATAATAATAAATATTTAATTAGAAAGAAAGAGTTTAAAATTTGGTGTTTTAATTTTTTTGAGCTGTAGCTTATGAGGATGGCTTTTTCATCTAGTTTCAACTCGTAAGTTTAGCGCAATGGTTAAGACTCCCGACTGCTAGGCGATAGATTTAGGTATAGATGTAGGTTCGATACCCCGTAGCGTTAGAAATTTTATTTGTAATATAATATTTAAAAATGTAATATATGTATTCACTCTACACAGGATCATTAATATTCAAAGTCAAAATACTCGCAATCGATTAATATTTATTTTTTAAATACCTTTTTGTCATAGTAGTGGGTGCAGATCAGTACAGAACTTAATTATCATAAGGCCTTTTACCAGTACCGCGCCAAGAACAACGGTATGTACTGGCCCAGTATTGTGAGTCAGTACAGAACTTAGTTATCATTAGGGGTTTCACCAGTACCACGCCAGTACCATCGGTATGCACTGGCCCAGTATTGCAAGTCAGTACATGCCTTCGTTATCACTTGGAGTCTGACCAGTACCTGTTCAGTAATAATCTGCAGTACTGGCCCAGTAATGAACTTTAGTGCTGGCCCAGTACTGCAGGTCAGTACCTAGCCTTATTTGCATTATTGGTTCAGCCAGTACTAGGTCAGTACTGACAGAGGTTACCGAACCAGTACCAACTGTAAGTACTCGCCCAGTACTGGCCAAATACTGCAAGTCAGTACAGAACATTGTTATCATTAGGGGTTTTACCGGTATAAAGCCAGTAGTCATGCCAGTATTCCACCAGTACCGCGCCAGTACCGCACTCCGCCCGGCGGTACTGGCGCGGTACCGCGCCGGTGGTAAATTTCCCCCTGGGAAAGAGTTGGACTAAAACGAAGTTAGGATATTTAATATAATTGTTCAAATTCGTCAGTAAGGTATGATCCTGCAGGAATGCAGTCCAAAACTTTTGCTCGATCCATTGAAGAGATTAGCGCTGAACTCAGGAACTGAGTAACATCAAATTACAACTGTTACGGGAACAATATACAGTCACGAGCAAGAAATAGTTGTTTTACATACATTGAACGTTGAGTCATGTTGCAGTTGTAAGCATTTCTCGTGTCAGGATGTGTTTCCTACTTACATAAATTTCATGACGTATATATGTATGGGTATACGTACAGAAACAGCTAGGTACAGTGATAAAGCCGGAGGTAAGAGCATATATATCTAATCTAAATCATCTATAAGCCCGTGAACCATTCTGCAATCTATCTACAGATTACTCGTCTCTAATCTTGTCCTCGACCCTGATTATTATTGAAAGTCTTATTATGAAATGTCGTAATGAAAGTTTCAGGTTAATCGATAAATTGCAGAACTGCACTATGCCCTCAGAAATATCGAGCTCTACCCATCCATTACCATTTAATACATTCCACGAATTTATTGGTATCAAGAGTGGCTAGAGCAAACTTGTAAAATTAAATATTACGAAATAGGTTAGAAACATCGTGCAAATTTACTATTATAATTGCTGCGGATCAAATTTTGTATATAAATTTAGATGGATAAAAGAAGATTCCGCTATAATAAAATTCCTCTGTTCATACTTTAGAGTTTAGCCCTTTTTTCTTGAAAGTGAATTCAAATTTTTCATCATCCTTAAGATTTTTCAGTTTCGAATGCCCTAAATCTTAAAAATCCATTATGGGGCCGTTCAGAAACTGCGGCACGCTAATTTGAAAACTTTTTTCTAACCCTCTAGCCTTTTAAGTTAACATTTTTTAGAATATATTTGATAAACACCTAAAATAAAATACAAAACATATAAACATAATAATTTAACAGACTTCACAGCCCTAAGTGCACTAAAAACAGGGAAAATATGATGATATTTTTACCAAACTAGGGGAATAATAAGGACATCAATTCTTTAAAATAAATTTAATGTGTAGATACCATATTGAATTCTGTATGAATTGCATTTATAAATAAATACTTGAAACTCAAAGCCAAAGAGACGAAATTTCTAGAATTTTCAAAGAATTTTCAACATACAAAAATGAATTTTCAACCAATCGGTTGAATTAAAAAAAAAAAGATTGAACTTCTTCCAAAAACAGTTCAATGTTGAAACAAATAGGTAAATTTGTAAGCCAATAACACGAATTTTTTAGAAGACATTTGAATTTTCAACTGAACTCATGAATATTTAACGAAAAAAAATTAATTTTTATCCAAAAGTTTGAACTTTTAACCACTTAGTTAAATTTTCAATAAGGAAAGAATAATTTTCTATAAAAAATGTAATAGTTGGTAATTCATCCAAAAATATTTTAATTTTAAATAAAAAAAATCTAATTTAACGAATGAATATGAATTAAAAAAAAAAATAGTGGATATTGTAAGCACAAGATATTTTAAATCTAAATCAGAAACATTTAAAATTCTACCAAAGAAGGGAATTTTCAAGAAAATAGATGAATAATCAACCAAAACAGATAAATTTTTAACCATACAGTTGCACATTTGAACAAAAAGGATCAAATTTCTACCAAAAGACATGAATTTTCAAGTGGAAACATTTTTCATTGGGGAAAGAAAAGAAATGTCAAAGAAATTGTTGAATTTTCAAGTAAATGAAGTGAATTCTCTACAAAATAGTTGCATTTTCAACAAAAACTTAAATTTCAACCAAAGAGATAGATCTACAAGTAATAAAATGGATTTTTAACAAAGTAGTTCAACTTTCGAGCACGAAGTGTAATTTTTAATCAAGAAGAATATTTGTTTACCAAAAAAGACAAATTTACAACCAAATACCTAATTTATAAACAGTTAGTTGAATTTTCTACTAAAAACAATCAATTTATAATAAAAACTGGAATAGTTAAATTTTAAGTTAAAGAGATTGATTTTCAAAGGAAAACAAAAATTAATTTTTAACAAATTACTTAAACCTGCAAACAATAACATGAAGTTTTAACAAAGTTCTTCAATTTCAACCATATCAATGATTTTCAACCGAAAAAGAAAAATTCTCTACGAAAAATTTTATAGTTGAATTTTCAACTAAAAACTATCAATTTTCAGTCAGAAATGAAATAGTTAAAATTTCAGTTGAAAACATTGATTTTCAACAAAATTGTATAATCCTACAAACGAGTAAAATTAATTTTTAAAAAAAGGTTCAACTTTCAACCAATTAGTTGAATTTTCGACGAAAAGAGATGAATTTTCAGTGAAAATTTTAATAGCTGAATTTGTTACTGAAAACATAATTTTTTTACAAAATAATTGAATCTTGAACCAAATAGTAGAATTTTAACCACACATATAATAGTAGACTTTTCAATTAAAAATAATTAACTTTTAACGAAAAATAGTGGAATTCCTCATTGGTTTCTAATAATTCAGTTTGCGTGAAAGCGATGAAACAATGATAGGGGGAAAAGGGGACGTTTCTTGAAAACAAAGGAAAAAAGAGGAATTCTTTTGAGAACGGGAAAAAAGATAACTTTTAAAATAAAATCACTAATTTTAATGTTTGCAATTTGCATTTTTTCTGATGCGTTTTTGCCCTCAACCCTTCCCTACTGACACTGCAACGTAGTTTTTGTACGATCCCTATCCGAAGGTGGAAAGACCCTCACACAAATTAGTAATAAGTAACGCTTTTATATTTCCAGAAATTTCGATTTGAATGCTTAATTTCTGTGAATAAATTTGTACAATTCATCATCACATAATGCGAAAAGGATTAATTCTCAAATTTCAGGAATATCCTAATGTGCACAAAATGCAAATCGCAAGGGAATCGCATATTTTGAATCATTGAAATGTCGCAACTGGTTATTTTTCGAGGCCCGGAGGATTGGACAGAGTTGCGGCAGGATGAGAATATTTATGCCCCAGGAAAACCGGGTGAAGTGGAAGCGTCGAGATTCACGGTGGCCAGCTGAGAGGAAAAAAATAGCAAGGGTCGTGGATTTGCGCCGCAGACGCCGTAAACACAAATTTATTAACGGCTCGGCGCCTACCAGCAGACCACATCCCACAATACAATCCCTCTTGTTCGCGACTTTATCAAGATTAAGGGTAACTTCCCAAATAAAAAAGCGATCTTCGACCGTTGTTTTATTTCCTAACTCTCACCTACCACTCAATCGTAGATGACAATTTTGACCTTTTCTGGCTTTCAGAAATCAAGATTCTCTTAAATTGGCACTAAAAGAAACTTTACGGGAGGCTCCTCATGAAGATTACTTAAATCTTTCTGATTTGAGACGAAATAATTGTTTGGCTATTGACAGTTATATCTCGGGGTCCAGAAAGCATTAACATTATCTCGGTGAGTAAATATCAAGATTACCTGAAAGTTGATTATAGTGTATCTTAATCAGTAATATTACCAGGTTTATTGAAATTCTTTGAGGACTTTTCCGACCCTTGGACAAATATATATTCAATTTCGGTTCCTTTGGAATCGAACCGAAGGACCTATGACAAAGCCACCGGACGTGTCCTCGAGTTGCGAATAGTGGGTCCCTGTACCAAGGGTTTCTGTTGAATATAATCACAATAATTAATAGGCAGTCGCGGACAATTGTTCAGAGATGGTCCCGAAGGAATAAACCACCAAGCGGAGGCGCAACAACCATGCCAAAAGTTTGTGAAGCACCTGTGTGAGGTGTCTTCCACGGTGACTCTGGGATACCAGGCGACCTTTCAGAGTATGCCGTCTGATCTCTGCATACAGGGCTTCACAAGGATGGACGAACCATTTCCCTAGCTGCTTGTGGGAACAAAAATAACACCAACAAACCACCAAAAAGTTGTACATGCGGTTCAAAATGATCGAACGCGCAGAGCACCCGACTATAAGTCGGCAAACAGTGCTGATCACCCTAGAGTTCAGTGTGCTGAAAATAATTCAGATATAAACACGACGACGAACTGACGAAACGCTGACATTGAGTGGACTTATCGACTCAAGGATGACTTGCTGGAATGCTACGATGCCAAGATTATCCCTGTTCACGGAGGCTTCATTGCGCGTATGCACACTCTGTGGTGCCAGACACACCCAGAGCTCACCAGGTTTCGCGTCAACCTTTACAAAGTCAAGCTACCTACTTCTCAGAAACTAAATATAAATGCAGAGCGCTTTCCCAACCGCTGCATGATCAAGCCTCAGACGTAGAGGAGGAAGCGACATGAAGACGAACTGCGAAAAGTAGGCACTCCTTGAGAGATGATAGAGATTTCATGACAAGGAGGAACATTAACATCCAGATTCCTCCGAAGCCTCAAGATCTGGCTGAAATGGATGCCTTCCTTCGTGAGGGTAAGTCAGTAGAGTCCGACCTCTGGACCATCAATTGTTCAGTTGATGGTGCTGCGAGAGCTTCGGCTGATTCAAATCAAAGGAGAAAATCGATGATGGATCAAAAGACCAAACGATGCTTGCATCAACTACACAAAAATATTGGATTGGCGAGACAGAATGCGTCTCGTGTTCAGTGTTTGATTGACTACATGACATCTAATGGGTTGTTCACGTAGAGGGTCTGAAAGTTGGCCCACGAACCGGGGATCTACCATCACACACTGAACAAGTCAAAGCTGTTGACAATCTAGCAGCACATTGTTGACAAAGTACGGGTGTTATCTGAAGCAAGGAGGAGAATACAGAAGATGAAGGGGTGGCTCAGTACCAATCAACGGTTTCTCGCTGACTCCTTGCGCCTCTTCAGCGACCTCCCTGTTTCTGTCAAAAATCCACCTAAGAACTTCTGCGAAAGAAGTTTACTTCTACAGAACAAAATCTAGCCCGCATCTTCACTTCATATTTAAAGTCGGAGACGCCCATTCCGGAGTGACTGGTATTAGGACGCACTATACTCCTACCGAAGAAAGGCAACTTGTCCAACCTAGAGAACTACAGGCCAATAATTTGTTGAAACATGCTGTATAAGATCCTTACAGCTATTATAAACCACATGATTATTCGAGTAATTGGGCCTTTGTGGAGAGAGATGTACGAACAACGAGGCTTGAAAAAAGATGTAGCAGCTGCCAAGAGAACCTACTTATTGATAGGTGCGTCTACGCGGACGCAGCAACCTACCAGCGTGCCCTGTAATACTTAATATTGTGTAGAATTCGTTATTATTTTATTAGTTGCTGCCGAATGGTATGCTTCTTGATTTTATTGCGAAAAACTGAGCTATCAAAAAAAAGAGTTGATGTGATAATACATAACACCCGGAAGCTCATTTTATATATGACTCACGCGAATTCGATTCGATATTGTATGTAGCAGTCCATAAATGTTTTCATTAAACTATAAAGATTCAATTGTGTCAGTTGTGTCAAGGATTTCAATTGTTTGAAATTTAAAAGTTTTTTCTCGAAAACTAAAATTTCAACAATTTCATATTCAAATATTGGGATTCGTGGTAGCCAATCGCCGCATCGCCAACTAAAAATAAAGCTATTAAGAATCCTTATCCGGAATAATGATGTACACCTAAGAGCATGGATTCGTTCCATCTCAACAACATCACGTTTTACCATCTCTCTCTCTCTCTAACCAAAGTCAGTGAAGTTGGTTAGAGGGAGAGAGTCGGTACAGTGTGAAGTTGCTAAGGGAAACGAATCCACCATTTTTAGAGCATCGTCGGCGCGCGTTATAAAAAAATAGGTAAAAACATAATATGTGCATGCTCGCAATGTTTCTCCCTCAATTAATAAAAGTGGCAAACAAGTGAAAAAAGTAAGCCTTTTTTTAAATAATGTAGGATAAAGGAGACAATTGTCGAGAATATAGTTAACCTCAAATTTTATTATCCTCTTTCTTATAAACGAAAACTCCCACAACTTTGAAACTTGTGAGCCTGGACAGAAAATGTATCCAAATTTAATTTCTGTATGTATTTTTATACATATCCGAGTAAAAATAATTCGTCTTGGCTAAGTCTTCATCCAAGACATAACCAAGATATAGCCAAGACGTTTTTGTAAGTTTCGGCCCTGGCCGCGAGCGTGACTTCATTTTTCGTCTTCAAGTCGGAATACCAAAAGGCTCCCAAGACCTCCGAGGGTCATCACTGGTCCGCTTTAAATTTTACAGAATGTTTATATTATTTATCTTCATGATATTTATTTTTTATGTATTAATAATTTTGATTAACTGCAATAATTATGTTCTTAGGGTGTTAAATCTAAAAATGTTATCCATTTTTTCCTATCGCCAGCAGTTCACTAGATACTTGTAGAAAATCACAGTTTCAACCTTTTTACGGAAAATTGTATATGCCTGTATTTCTTGAGACCGACAGTTTCCAAACTTTTAATTTAAAAATCAGATGTTACACCTTAGCAGATGTCATCTGTTTGGTCCCAGCCTAGCTACCTGATTCCTGGAAATGACGGGCCCTGAGGGTGGCGTGCATAGTTTGTAGAGGTCGGAGTATAATATACAATAAAATTCACAAACGACAAATTTCGTAATTTTTAGTCTGGTCAATATTAAATTCATAAATTGCTAATATAATTTTCTTTAGAAAAAATTCTGTTTATTTCTCAAGACTTAAACTTCTCGTCTTAAGACAAGTCCACCCTGACATGTCTTTAAAACCCGTCGTAAACCTTAGTCATGAACTCAAGACTTACACCTTCGACTCCTAAGTCTCGCCACTGGCCGCCAGCGAAACATATGCCGTCTTGGATATGAACTCAAGAAGAGCCAAGACGAACTCAAGACGAAATATTTTTACTTGAGTAACAATAAAACTTAAGATAAAAAAGGCAATAGAAAGACAATTTATCTAGAAGTTGCATTTTAAAAAATTTAAATAAAGTAGTTTACTTAATTACTGGAGAACATTATAGAATAAAGTTCAATTAATGACACGTAATAACTAAAAATACTACTCAAAGGAGCGAACGCTGGTAATTCAATGATTAAATAAAAATGCATTGAGATTCTGGATTCCATAACGTCCTTAGCACTCGGCCTCGCTCTCCCAGTACCCCGTAAGTTGCCGAAACGCGGATCCACAACTTTTATTGAGAAATTTTTTTATTTAATTGATAGTTTTTTCACTAAAAATAAAAAACCGAAAGTTTGTATTGTACTGAAATCAATGACTTCTTAAACTAAACTCGCGAAAATTCGGCTTCTGCTCGACGAAATGATCTCGTTTTTTTCCAAATAGAAAAACATCTGCCGATGCCTACGAAGGTTTTAAAAGTAGACTTTCTTCTGATATTTCCAACAAAAAAATTATTGTAAACCATCACCGTCAGGAATCGTTTCCTCAGACTTTGACGGAAAAAAGTCTCCCGGGAAGTTTCGCGTACGGAAAACTTCTAGTGGCAAAGTTGTTCCTTCGTGTTTAAGGAAAACTTTGACAAAATCTGAGTCAAATCGTTCTCTTATTTCAAAAGATACGAGATATTTCTAATTGCTGCGCGCGCACTCGACTCGAGTCGAACGGCGTCCTTGTACCGACCACAGTGGTCTAGAATAGGAATTTGCTATTTATAACCGCCAACGGGTCGTATTTTTTAACCGATTTCAAAGCTCTTTTTTTAGAATGGCTCAGCTTTGTGAATTTTTATCTTAATATAAAAATACAGAAAGAGACTCACTATCAGCTGAAATTATTGAAACTCAACATTTCTCTGCACAATTAGCCATAGAATGCGTTTTTGGCACAAATTATGATTTTTTGCGTTTTTTAAAATTAATTGTTCACCTTACTATAATTGGAAATCGGACAAAAAACTGAAAATTTCAGAAAAAAACCGAAAATTTCTAGAATTATTCAAATTAAATGTTATTAACGATAGTAATAAATTGTTCAAACAATTAGTTTTTTAACTTTAATTAATTACTCACCCTAATATAATTGGAAACTGGACAAAAAGTGAAAAATCTCAGAAAAAACCGCAACTTTCGAGCATTATTCAAAGAGGATATTATTAAAAATAATGATAAATTGTTTAAACCATCATTTTTGTTAACACTAATTAAGTATTACCTCAGTATAACTGAAAATTAGACAAAAAGCGGAAAATTTTTTCAAAAACCGCGACTTTCTACCACTATTGTAAGAGAAAATTGCTAAAAACAATAATAAATTGCTAAATAAATTTTTGTAAGCATCTAATTATGATTATGAAATAGTAATTGATGTGTTAGAAACAATTTGCATTCGAAAAAACGCAAAAAAATCATAATTTATGCCAAAAACGCATTCTATGGCTAATTGTGCAGAGAAATGTTGAGTTTCAATAATTCCAGCTGATAGTGAATCTCTTTCTGTATTTTTTCGTGAGATAAAAATTCACAAAGCTGAGCATTTCTAAAAAAAGAGCTTTGAAATCGGTTAAAAAATACGACCCCTGGTCGATTATAAACAGTAAATTCCTATTCCAGACCACTGTGGTCGGTACAAGGGCGCCGTTCGACTCGAGTCGAGTGCGCGCGCAGCAATTAAAAATCTCTCGTATCTTTTGAAATAAGAGAACGATTTGGCTCAAATTTTGTCAAAGTTTTCCTTAAACATGAAGGAACAACTTTGCCACTGGAAGTTTTCCGTACGCGAAACTTCCCTGGAGACTTTTTTCCGTCAAAGTCTGAGCAAACGATTCGAATTTTTTTGTTGCAAATATCAGTAGAAAATCTATTTTTAAAACCTTGGTGGGCATCGGCAGAGGATTTTCTATTTGAAAAAAAACGAGATCATTTTGTCGAGCAGAAGCCAAGTATTCGCGAGTTTAATTTAACAAGTCATTGATTTTAGTACCATAGAAATTTCAGGGTTTTTATTTTTAGTGAAAAAACTATCAATTGGATCAAAAATTTTTTTTGCAAAAAGTTGTGCAGCTCGTCGAACCGCACATTGTCAGATTTTTTCCGCAGTGAATTTCCCAAGTTTGTCATTTTCGGAAATTATTCGCGTTTCGGCAACTAACGGGGTACTGGGAGAGCGAGGCCGAGCGCTAAGGACGTTATGGAATCCAGACGCTCAATTAAAACGTAGTTAAAATCTAAAAAACTTTGGAAAGACTTTCTTCTGGTTTTCTTTATTGGAAATAGGGAAATATTGGTATGTATGTATGTATGTATACCATTAAGCCATTTCCCTTTCAGGGTAGGCGTGAAACTATCCGATTCGGGTAGTGTTTCTAGGTGGATAGTTTTCTTGTCGTTATAAATAACTACAAGTGTGGGCTCACCACACCCACAATGTGCCAACAGCACTCAGTATTCTTGAATGGTCACCCATCCAAGTACTAACCGCGTCCAACGCTGCTTAACTTCAGTGATCTGACGAGAACTGGGGTTTTCAGCGTGATATTGCCGTTGGCATAATGCATAATATATATTACCGTTCAAAATTGTATGCCCACTTACGAAAATCTAATTAAAAACAGAATTGTCATAGAAAATGTCTAACTCTGAAAAAAATGCAGTGAGATCGGTTTTTAAAAAATGGTTAAAAAAGGTGAAAAAATGTTGTGCCGATTGAGCCGTGTTTAATGTATTTTAGATAAATAGGGACTGAGAAAGCATGTGAGAAAGACTGACCGATTTTTTGTTTGGGCCAATTTTCGATTCTCAACTTTGACTCTCTGCACGCTTCAGGGAAGTTAATGGATAATATTGACACTTTGCTAAATGCAATTTCAAACCCACCTGTTGAAAACTAGTATAAGAAAATAATAAATTATTCACTGGTTCTCGAATTATCATTAAAACTCTGGAATGGTGACCAAGACAAAAAGCAGTTGGTCAAGTGATAGACTGATCGACTGTCGCTCGAAGGACCGATTTTAGTCTTATTTTTGGTTTTAGTTTTTTTCAGACACTTTTCTGAAGCATGCAGATAGTGGAAAATGAGAATCGAAGAATGGCGAAAAACGTAAAATAAGTTGGTCATTCTCACATGCTGTCTGGGTCCGTATGTATTAAGAATATTTTGAATACAGCTGAGTTGTTTTAAAATTGAATAAGCTTTCCAATGGGTTCTGAGAAATCCTTCTAACTCAATTTTTTGCAGACTGGCTCGCTTTCTAAGTCATGCCTGTTTTTAATCCGATTTTTGTAAGTGAACGGACAATTTTGAGCGGTGGTCTATTAAAAAAATTGCAGCTTTTCGTCAATTTTATGAGCGAATCTATTATAAATATTAAATTCAGAATTAATTTCTCTTCTAAATATATGGAGTTTTTTATATTTCATAGTTTAGAGTACCTACAATATTATAATATTGATTTTATTTTAATGTGGATTATAATTATTTACTATTTATCCTCAAAAATATCTGTCGATTCGTGACAACTGGTGCACCCCCCGTAATTAGCGCATTCATCCTGGAATGTGAAAAAATATTAAAGTGCCTATAACATTTTTTTAAATAAAATCTTTGATAGCTCTATACGCTCTTTTCTAGAATATGTCGATAAGTCTGTGAATAGAAAGTTTAACAGAAGCATTGAATTTTATAGTATGTGATGAATTTTAATTTCGATTGAATATATTACGCTATTTGAAATGCTTGAAGAGAATCGCAAAATCTGGATATTCCGAATCCAATAACCCTCGAAACATTTCATGGTTAACCCGGTTGAAATCAGAGTTTCACCGAGACCCGGCATATATTCCACTCGTACTTTTTCATTTTTTGGTGTGACTGTCGATGGGTCCTGAAGAAAACGAGACAAGATGAGTAAGAATGAAAAAAGCTCAATACCTCGTGCTTCTTGTGCGTGTCGATATTATATATTCTCGGGTAGGAAACGATATACTTGGTGAGGATCGCTCGGAATTCGGGAAGCGTGAGAAGCAGGAAGGGGGGATTATCTGTGTGATTCCAAAGATTTATACGCTGCAGACTTGCGTAAATGTTTCCGTATCTGCAAGTGCACATACTTTCATGAAAAAATTATATATATTTATGAACATATAATACATGTTCTGTACACATTCAGAGGGCAAATACACGCCACTAAGGATCCCGTGCAGAAATTTCGATAGGGCTCTAGTGGGGCTCCGACGAGTTTCCCCTATGCCTAATCTGGCTCTAATGAGGAAAACTAGTAGGGCCCCCATCTAGAACGTAACGCTATGGCCATAGGGGCCCTACTAGATTTTCTAGTAGGGTTCTAGTGGGGTCTCCCGCCTACAACCCCATTTAGGAGAAGGGCCCCTACGGGGAACCTACAGGGCCCCTGTGTTTGATTTAAATTATTGGGGTAAATAATATTCTGCATTATAATTTAATTTACGAGTATTTTATTAATGATTTGATATTATTAATAATGTATTATTACATAAATTAGAGAAAAACTTGTAAACATAAATAAATCAAGTCACGCGTAAAAAAAAAGCCAATTCTGATTTCAAATAACCTCACTCTGATTATCATCTTCCCGTTTGACTTTTTTCATTTGGCGGAACTCTTTTCTCTGAAGGCGTCCCTGCTGTTGCAGGCGTCTTTTCGCTTCCATCGTGGAGAAATTGACAACTAAGAAATACAAAACTTCAAAGCTCTGGTAAAGCACTGGACAGCCGTATTTGACATAACCTCTTTAACTTTAGCTGACACATATGTGCCTGGCCCCGAAAAAAATTGTTCAATAGTCCCCTAAATCAAGTTTTCGAGAATAACGCGTTCAAATAGTCCAAGAAACATGATTTATGCATACTGAAACCTTCAATAACCTCAAAATTAATATTAGTTTTCGGCAATATAAGAATGTAGGAATTCTCGGGTCGGGGCCCCATTAGATACAGATAGATTCGCCATACCAACACGAAGCATGGAATTCTTCTATAGAACCTTACAGGGACCCCATCAGTTTCTTCTAGACTAGATATTCTGGTGGGGGCCCCATCAGAAACCAACTTCAAATAGGGAAAGATGGGGAAACTTCTGCACGGTACATTTCCAGACAGACAGGCGAATTACTTGAATAAATTTCAATTTAATTTTTCTCAAATTTAATTGCAAATTTTGCAACCAATTTATCCAAAATTTAAAATTAATTAATTAAATCTCTTTAATAAAATAAAACATAGTGATGGAAGAACGCGGATATCTCTGGCATCGCGCAGTATTGATTCGGGTATATTTTTCGTTATGTAACCCCATATGTCAATCTAAAAGTGCACAGGAATCACTTTTGCGCATGTCAAAGATATTTGCGTTTTCCCATTACTGCAGATTAAAAATCCTATGTTATCGCTCGCTTGTCGCGTATCTTTTGTCTCGCAAACATTTCTATCATGTCAATGTGACAGTTTATTAGTACACGTCAGTTTGCGATCTTATTAAAAAAAATTCTTCAACATGAAGTTGTTCCTCTTTCATGAAAATGCTTGACCATCAATTTTCAAGGTATTTATGTGAAAAATCGTAATGCACAGCTGGAACATTAGTTATTTTTTGCGACTTAGATTCAAGGTCCTAATTAAAAAATCTTTCAATTTTTAAATGAAGTTTGGAATTGTTTAATTTTCAACATTTCAACTTCAAAATTAATGTTGAAGGTTTCCAAATAGAAAACCTATAATTTGAAAAGTTTTTTGAATAACTATTAAACATCAAAGGCTTACTTTAATTTAAATTCTTGAATTTTGAATGGTGAAAATGAGAGTGATTTTTTGGTGAGAATTCACATTTTTTAATAAAAAAATCTAGCCAATCACTTTGAATCTCACTTTACACTATATGATATGATAATTATAAATATTATATCTATCATCTTTAAATTTTATATAATTTTAATTCAAAGTTATAGTTTTAAAACCTCAGTTCTAAAACTGTTTCATTTTTTGAGGTTTAAGTTTGCGAATATTTGATTTGAAATTTCTTAACTTTGAGAGGATTTGAATTTCACAATGTTGTAGTTTTAAATTTAGATGATAAAAATATTAGGATAATTTCAATATTATTCTTTTAAAATTGCAAAATTTCATATTAAAACCTTCGATAGTTAGTTTTAAATAAAATAATGTTAGATTTACATGAATAATCTGAATTTTTCTGTCATAATTTTTCTTCAGTATAAAATTTAATAGTTACAGATTTAAATATTCTAAATTTTTTTTTTCAATTTTAAACGAACAAAATTGGCTGGTTTTTTAAATTCTCCCAAATCGTGGAATATCAAATTGCAAGAATTGATAGTTGCAAAATTTTTCCTTCAAAAGAATTATAATTAAACAATTATTTTTTATTCAGAAATGTTCCAAATTATTGAAGATTTTAAACTCAACTTAAAAAAAAAGAGTTTGAACTGAACGGCTTAAAATTGTGTACTTTCAAACATTGAAATCATATATAGCATTATTGTTCTGTATTCACTTTTCAATTTTCAATTTAACTTGATAACAATTGTCTGATTTTTAGTTAAAGATTTACAAAAATAAATCATTTCAAATTGAAAAATATTTGACAGAAAAATGTCAATAATGAATAATAATTCTAAATGAAATGTTGAAAATTGAAAGATTTGAAATTAAAAAGATAAAAATTAAATTGTTTAATATCAAAAGTTCCAATAAGAAGCCATATACATTCCAAAGTTTGTAGTATAATTAAACTTCAAGCGTTCGCAATATAAAATTTTTTTGAATTTTGAACAGTGAAAGTGACAGTTTGTTTACATAAATCACATGTATTGGTAGAAAAATCTACCCAATCACTTTGAATGTCACGCCATACTATATGCTATTACATTTATTAATAATGTATATTTAACATCTTAAAAATTTCTATAATTTCAATTTAAATTTATAGATTTGAAAGTGCAGTTCTACCACGGTTTAATTTTGCAATTAAAATTAAAATGATTGAATTTTAAAAAGCATAATTAAAATTTAAAATTTTTAATTTTTAAACGATTTAAAGTTACTTAAAATAATTGAAATTTTAAAGGTTTGAGTATAAAAATGTTCAATTATCACAATATATTCTTGCTGAATACAAATTTTTCAGTTTTAAATGAAATTTGGATTCGTTTAATTTTCAACGCACCGTAGTAGAGAAATTACTTTTTATTTTGAACGCTTCTTTTAGAATAATTTAATTCCTAAGGTTTATAATTGATATTTTTTAATAATTTAAATTTGAATTAATTGAAAAAATTTTTAATTGCAAAATTTTATATTCCACAATTTTAGATGATTTGCCTTTGAAACATTCAATTTAGTTTCCAATCTCAACTTGTTTAAAAAATTGTAATTCAACAGTGTTTAATTTCAAGTTATTGAATTTTATCGCTTTAAATTTAAAATAATACAATTTCAATTTCTTTGAATTTTAAATAATCTGATTTATAATGCTTGAATCTGAAAATATTAAATTTTTAACGTTTTGAATTTGTCCTTTCGTCGAAATCTGAAATCATTCTTCAATTTGGATGGCTTTGAATCAGAAATTATACAATTTCAATTCCTTTCTAATGAAACTGTTCAATTTTCATTTGTTTGAAACTTTAATTTCCATTGTTCGAAATGAGATGCCACATAGTCACTTCAATGGTTTTCTGTGCAGTGAAATTGTAACCAATCAATACACTAATGATAACAGTTGTATTTTTTTATGCTATATTTTCAAATCATTCAGATTCTCCAATAATTTGACACTTTTATTTATTTCAAATACGTGTAACATGTCCTGATTGCAAGAGAAGATTATGTGCCGAGCTAAGTACCCAAAAAAGAAAAATCGTAGCTATTTTAAAAATTTATAATTGCAACTCAAAAAGAAATTGCAACTATATGTTCATGTACAGTTCTGGACTCTGTAGGAACCACATAGAAGCAGATTCTTTATTTATTAGGATCTTGGTCGTTAGAGGCAGCTTGGTAATGGACACCCACGACACTTCTTTTCTATGCCCTCACGAGACTTTAACTCATTAAAGTTCTAATTATTAGAACGCGCATATTATCCTAATTTAAAATTTCATCCACTAAACTTCCCGATCGTTTTTAGACTTTGGATGAAGCTAAAATTTGAGCTTCCAAGTATCGAACTCTGATAATAATAATAACAACTTTACACCAAAAAAAAAAGAATTTAAATATAATTTTCACCATTTTTAATATAAAACGAATAAATACATCTCCAAGATAAAGAATAAACTACCAATATGTATGTTGGCATTCTCTAGATACATGAAATTTCATTCGAAAATGTTCGTAAATTCGATTACAATTGTATTGTAGTTACTATTTCGTCTCCGTCACTATACGTAATAGCAAATAAAAAATAACTAACACAGGTAATAATGACAAAAGGACATTTTAGTACACAAATTTAGCAAATTATATCTTACAGACAAAAATTTTCTATAATTAAAATTTGTCCAAGATATTAGGTTATATGAGGATCAAAATGAACAAAATATATGATAAATTCATTTTTGGAAAAAAGAGTTACTCATAATTTCAGTATTATCAGGTCGCAAGGAATATGATTAATATTGACCATTATTTCACAACAAGAACTGTATCCTATATTAGAATTTCGTTTTAAAAATGTTGTAACCTTCTAAACATAAAAATTAAAATTCGTGTATTTTGTACTACAGTTTTCCAAATCCTATAAAAACTGCATAAATCTAAGCTACTTATTTCAATAATTCGATAATATTAGTTATCAAGTTATATAATTTTCTCTATATGACACTATTTGAATTTATATTTTATCACTGGTCATCTCGAGATACAGCATTTGCTTATTTATTCTAGAATCATCATAAATAAATTTGAAGGTCACATAACATCCTGATAAAAAATTATATAAGGCACTCTTTTCTCCACATCTTTCTAGGTATTTCTAATTTAAAAGGTTGTAACAAGAATCATTAACTGGGTTTTTCTTTTTATGGAATCGTACACAAATTTAAGTGAAATTCTATTAAAAATGAAGGGGATTCATTTTGAAATAAAAACAGCTGTTATAAAAAGTTCTCGTTTCCAAGTATGATATAATTTTACCCATATGAAATATAAAGAATTGTAACAGTAGTGCCATTGGCAAGCAAACGTCTACTTAGATCTCTTGCACAATAAACTCCATATCGCAACTGGTGCACCTGGACGATTTTAGCTTAAGTGGATATAGCAATATCGTCAAAAATGTTCTGTCTGCGCTTTCGCCTGAACATAATATCTGAGGAATACTGAGGTCGCTCGTCTTGATGATAAGGTCGCGTATGCAGAGACATCCTCGTATATGCACATCCAACATCGTCATATATATATATATATATATATGTATAATGCTTCAAATATAGAGCACTACCTAAATTACGAATGCCGCTTTTCCATGTTATCTACCTGCTTAACATAAAATATCGTGTAGGAGAGAATATGAAAAATATCTTATATTTTTTCCATATCAACCTATCCAAATGAAAAGGTTACATCTTGGAGAAACCTGATGAAAATGTGCTAACTAGTTAGCACCTTTTCATTTTGTCTTTGCGAGTAAGCACCTTTTCATTTGGTTTCACCGAGATGGAACCTCTTCATTGGTACACGTCGATATACTATTTTTGATAAGAGATCACGTCCACACTAAATTTCCAGGTGTAAAATATTTACACATTGAAGAAAAAAGAAGACGAAGGATTCTCCTAAGTTGCGTAAATAAAAACAATCTGCCGGCTTGAGCTTGAGCTTGAGCGCGCCTAGGGCGCGCGACTGTCGGATCTCGCGCTTCGCGCTTCACGTCGGTTCCTCTAGATTTTTGAACTTCGTGTTCGACTTCGATGAAAAGAAAAAGTTTATTTGCAAATATTATAAAATTATCAAAACCTCTACATATGAAGAGATTGTTACATTTGTTTTTATTTTAGACTGAAAAGGAACATTATTTACTCAAGGTTCTATCGACCTTAAGGAACACATTCCCATCCAGATACTCGCGCTTCGCGCGCGATATTTGATTTGATAATCATTTAAAACTTGCGTTCCAAGCTCGGTTCTGTGCACCGTATGATATAAACAAAAAAATTTGAGCGCACTTACGGCCCGAGATTTGGTCGTCGCGCTTCGCGCTCCGAAATACATTGATCGCGCACTTTGTGTTTCGTATTATATGTTCTTCATATACAAATTACTAAATTTGTATTTGATTTCAAATAAAGAATAATGATATAATTAAGGCGACAAATTTGATTAGTGAAAATGTTATTTTAGCTCTTGCCGTTTTTCAAAAAAGTTAATTTTTTTCATTTTGAATGTATTCTTATAACGAAAATTGATTAAAAATTTGTAAATCTTTTTTGAATGCACAACTTTTGTTCATTCATCTGTTTTCGTACCTTGCATCGTTTTTCCAAAAATTTGATTTTTTCTACTGTCAATGTTATTTTCACGAATAAAACAAAAACTACGCATCCTATCAAAACATGATTGATAGCAAATTTGTACCTCTTTTTTTGGATGAACAAATTTAGTCACTTCATTGTTTTTCACAGCTTGTGTTATTCATCTAAAAATTGAATTCTTCTATTTTCAATGCTGTTTTTCACGAATAAAACAAAAACTATGCGTCATATCAATTTGAATTTTTGATTTTTCGAAAAATTCAAAAATTTGTTATAAAAATATTGTAGGGTGTTCAAAAAGTAACGTTTTTGTCCTCTTGACTTTTTTTATATCGTGCGTATTTTGGCTTCAAATGTTCATTTTCGTTTGTTTTTTGTAAGTTTGAAAATGCTATAGCTCCGGTAATTCTATTTTTATCAGAAAAAGTCATGAGGATGTTTTGTTCGTCTTTTTGAGTAATACCAATAACCGTACATAGAATTTTCAAATCTTCGAAAAAAGTGGTCTCAAAAATGTTCAAAATGTGCTCACTTTTTGAATTGCTATACAAAATAGCTGGTTAACGAACTTATTCTTCTTTTGAGGCCTTAAAAAAGTGTGCTAAAGCACAATCCAATCTGATCAATCTTTCGAAATTATCGTGCCTACACGATACTACAGGCTACAGACGTACAGACAGACAGATAGACTGACAGACACCTTCGTAAAAATCGTTTTTTCTGACTCAGCCGATCTCAAAACGTGGAGATTTGATGAAAACCGACAAAGTCAAATTTTACATAAAACTAATACCTTCTCATTAGAATGCGAATGTAAAAAGTGTTTACGGCATCTAACTTTTATTCTCAACTTTGTCATAAAATCGCAGCTTAGGGACCGTCCATAAACTAAGTTGCCAATTTTGGGCCTTTTTCGAACACCCCCTGGCCACCCTCGTTGACGGCCATTGTTTACCCCCCCCCCCCCTCCTAAAAGTAACGCATCCCGAAATTTTCTCAAAACAGGGGAAATGGGATGATTTTTCACAACAATAGGGGAATAATAGGGAAATAAATTCTTTTGAATCAAATTAATGTAAATACCATATTAAATTTAATATGAAACACTCTCAATTCCTAACATTACATTTTTGACAAAATAGTGCAACTTTCAAACAGATAGTTCAATTTTTAACAAAAAACTTCACTTTCTACCAAGAAAGATGACTTCTCTACAATAAAAGATGAATTTTCGATCAAGAGCTGCATTTTGCACCAGTTGAATTAAACAGGCAGAAAAGGAATTTTCAACGCAATAGTTGAATCTTCGAACAAATAAATGAATTTTCAGTCAGGGAAGATTAATTTCAAATCAGATAATTTGATCTTCAACTAAAAAAGAAGTTTTCTTAACCAAAAATGGAATCGTCAAATTTTTAGTTTAGAACATTAATTTTCAAACATATGAATTCCACCAAGGAATACAAATGAATAATAAAATATGTAGTTGGATCTTCAATCAAAAAGATGAATTTTCAACAAGAAGAATTAATTTTCTAACCAAAAACCTGAATTTGCAACAAAATGCCTGAATTTTCTACCAAACGTTCATATTTCCAACTTATAAATGATACATTTCGTAGTTCAACTTTTAGCTAAGTAGTTAAATTTTCATCCAAAGAAGATCAAATTATAATCAGATGGTTGAATTTTAAGCCAGAAAGAAGAATTTTCCACCGAGAAGATTACTAGTCTACCAAAAAGACGAATTTTCAACAAAAATTGTTGAATTTTCAAGCACAAAAGATGTTTTATCTGTAAAACAGTTCAATTTTAAAATAAAAAATTTACAACAAAAAAGCAAATTTTCAACCAAATGGTTGAATTTTCTACCAAATTGTTCTGCATTTTTGAGTAAAAAAGTCGAATTTTCTACAGCACAGTTTAATTTTTAACCCGAAAAAATGAAGTTTCAACTAAAATCATGAATCTTCCACCAAAAAAAGTAAGTTTTAAAAAAATCGTTAAATTTCCAACAAAAAAGATGAGTTCTAAACGAAACATTAAAAAAATGACTTCCTTAAAAAGTACTTCAACTTCAAACCAAGTAGTTGATTTTCTAACGACAGAATATGAATTTACAACGACACATGTAATAGATGATATTTCAACCAAAAAACATATGAATCGAAAATAAAAAACAGTCGAATTTAACCAAAAATGACAAATTTTCATTAAAATATTTGAACCCTTTAGCAATAAAGAATTATTATGAACGAACCGGTTAAGAAAATACATGATTTTTCATCTAAAAAGTTGAATTTCGAACTAGAAGATGAAGAATCTTTGAAAAAAATGAATTTTAAACAAAAGATTTCAAAACTCAACCAAAAAGGTGATTTTTTAATTAACAAGATTAATTTTCTAAGGAATGGTTCAATTTGAACCAAAGAGATACATTACATCTACAACTAAAAAAAATGAATTTCGACTAAAGTAGTTCAACTTTCAACCAAGTAGTTCAACTTTCAAGCAAGTAGTTCAACTTTCAACCAAGTAGATAAATTTTTGACCACAAAAGATAACTTCTAAAAAAATAGTTGCATTTTCAACAAAAAGTATCATTTTTAATCAATCGAGATAAAGTCCTAACCAAAAATATAATAGTAAACTTTTTCACCAGAAGTTGTTGGATTTCCTTCTTGGGTTTCATTAATTCAGTGCACATTTAAGCAAAAAACGAGAAAAAGGGAAAAAAAGAAAATTTCTTGAAAACAGCGGGAAAATGAGACTTCTTTAAGAAAAAGGTAAAGAGAGGAATAAGGGAAAGAGTGTTAAGTCTGAAATATGAAAGTTATTTTGAAACTTATTGTGTTATTATTGAACTGTACCGTTTTAGTGCCATCCTTCTCAAAATTCTTCAATGGTTGCTTGTTTACTTTTATTGACATAACTTTATAACCTTTTATTTAATTTTTAAGTTTCCTACTTTGAAGTTATTAATATTTTATTGTTGCGATTCAAGTTGTCTCGTTCCAAATTTTTTTTCAAGAAATACATTAGGAGAAATACATATTATACTCTTATTTCTTTCAAAAGTTGCAATATTTAATCTTTTTTTTCTCGTATGTATATAATGTTTTCTTCTAAATTGTTCGACGTCTAACTTCAGTAAAAAGTTGTAGTAACAATATCCAACTCCAAGTCAAGAAATAATTCAAATCATCCATGAGGCAATAAGTTTTAATTTTTGAGAAATACAACTCCAACTTTTCATAAAGCCTAGTATTTGTAATTTTATATTTTGCATTATTATTGACCAGTCTAAACAAAATTATATAAAATTGATAATATTACCTTGACCTGAATGGATCCAAAATTTTTAGTTTTATTCCGGGGTTATCTGCCAAATTGACTTTTTACATGTGAACGACAGCCAGGAACTGACCAAGACGTCATAATCACGTAAACTATTCCTTCTAAATCATGTAATTGTCAGAGGCTGTGTTACCTGGATAATACTCATAATGTTTGTTTTTTTTAACAGAAAGAATGTAAGGTTCACATAAAACCCATATCAAGGATTTCATTAATCTGCAATCTGTTTTCAACGCTATTTCAGAAAGGAAAATATTAATTTTCTTAGCTTTTTGAGTATGAACAGAAAAGCGGCTGTTGTCCCATCGACCAGTTTGCATAAAAAGAAGCAGAGAATCTGAAAAAACTATGCAAAAATAGGAGAATACATGGGGGTTCTTAGGGTAAATTAGAGGAAGGCTGTTTTATGAACCACTTCAGTCTGCATATAGTTTAAACTACGTTGTCCAACGATACCAGCCTTTTTTCTCTTTCTTTGACAAAATTTGCTTTGCAAGGGTCACATCGTTAGAATAGAGACTGGACAATAAAAATCCCTCTTTTCTTTGGAAACACAATTCTCCTTGATATATAATACACGAACCTTCCTAGGATTAGTCGATAATAATCTACGTTTCATTCATTCCGTCCGCATTGAAGCTCCTATGTTTCGCTAGATTTTCGCGTGTTTTCTATCTCGAAACTGTTTCTGTCACCTCAGTTTGACAATATACGTCAGTTTGACATCTTATAAAATCTTCTCCAACATTAAGTTTTTTCCTTGCATAATAATGACTTATCGTTGATTTCAATGTTACTAATTTTGCACTTTCGATTCAAATGTTTGAATTTTAAAAATCTTGATGCACAATTTGTAAATTACTCATTTTCAACGACTTGGTTTCAAGATCCTAATTTAAGAATGCTTCAGTTTTTGAACGAGGTTTGAAATTGCTTTATTTTTAACACATTCAGTTTAAATTCAATAATTTTGAAAGTTTCCAATTTAAAAGTATATAATTCACAACATTTTTCGAGTAATCAAACTTTAAAGGTTCACAATATTTAAAATTCTTCAATTTTGATATTCATATTCAACACCTTTAAAACTTCTATAATTGCAACTGTAAAACAGTTCAATTTTAAAAGCCTTAGAACTGAAGGTTTCTTGTTTCCAAATCATGAAGCTCAAGAATGGAGAGTCAAAAATGAGAATTTTTAGAACAAGGCATTAAAAATTGAATTATTTTTTATTTGGAAATATTCCAAAATATTAAACTTAAAAAAAACAGTTTCGAATTGAAGAGCTAAAAATTATGCGATTTCAAATATTGGAATCATATAAAGCAATATTGTTTAGTATTATTTTAATTAGTTTCTAATTTTCAACACAGAAAAAGCAAACACTTCATTTAAGTCGAAAATTCGAATTATTTTAAGTTGTAACAAAAAGAAGCATATGAAACCTGAAATTAAAATTTTGTTTTAATCATTAATGTAAGCAAACAAAAAGACTGAAATTCAGGCAGTAAAAACCTAAAGTTAAGGCAGTAAAGAACTAAATTAAGACGATACTTGTACTGAAAAGGTAGTGTAAGGTTGAGATGACATTGAATTAATGACTCTCCTTGCTGAAAGTCGCATATTTATACTGAAATTATGCATCTCCTCACCCCCCCCCCCCCTCCCGTAACCCGTGAGCTCTAACCTGAAATCACATAAATTATAAACATAATCTTTATAAAAACCTTTTGGATTTTCTATGAATTCACAAGTAGAACACTTTGTCTGCACCAAGAATCTCGAAGACAAAGTGTCACTTGAAACGCGGATTAGATTATAGAAACAGATCAGAATACCAAGACCGCGTCGTGCGCATGTCCCAGTGCGATTAAGGCATAGCCACCCTGAAATTCAGTAAGGCGTACTTCTTAATTTTAGGTGACGAAAGCCTTACATGTTATTTCAGGTAGCCTTCAACTTACTTTCAGAAGTGTACATTGAAAGTTAGGTGCATAGTTTATTTTATTTCAGTTGTTTTGAAACTTTTGATAATTATTGAAAGGAGTGTTGAAAATTAAACAATTTAAAATTAGGAATTTAAAAATTGTTTTTTCTTCAATGAAAATTGATAAAAATTAAAACGTCTGAAATTAAGAACTGAGTAATTGAATGATTCCTCTAATTGTTATGGGTTCAGTTTTAGTGTACTGAATTTTTTTATTCTCCCCTTTCATAAGTGATCTTACATTTTAATTTCAGAAAAATTTGCCGAATCAGTCAACTTTAATACATTGAATTTAGTCTTTAATTTTAAATTGACAAAGTTTAGTTACTTCGGATTGAAAATTACCTAAATTACAAAGTTAAAACTTTTTAAGAACTTATTTTGGAATGCTTTTAATTGGATATAATACAATTATTTCTGAATTAATTCTATTCTTAACGTTTTGAAATGTTCCTACTTTCGAAATTTTAATCACAAATAACTCAATTTTGAGATTCTTAGATACAAAATAAAACTGTTTAATTTTGAACGTTATGCATTAGGAATAATACAATTTAAACTACTTTCTAATGAAATTCAAAAAATTTCAACTACTTTGTAATGAAATAGTCAAATTTTTAATATTCTTTCCTGCACATTTTCAATTTTGAGATCTCCTATTCAAAAAAATTTTTAATTTCAAATACTTTTAATTTAGAATTATCCAATTTTACATGCTTTCACGTAGAAATGATGCAAGTTCAATTCCATTGCATTCCATGTGTGAAATATTGTCCTTTTAAAATTTTATATAATTTCAAATAGTTTGAATTAGCATGATTTTATCGCGAAATTATTATTTATTGTTTAAAAAAGCGTCAAACCTAATATTAAAAAATTTGCTTAATAACGGATGTAAGAGCAGTAATACTTATTCAATGATAATGTTTGATTCTGGTTAATTTCTGATTGTGCTTCTCATTTCTGAATTAAAAAATCATAAATTAGAATAATGAGACATGAACCAGTTAGGCATTTGAATTGAATATATATATATATATATATATATATATATATCAAAATATGTTTATACAACCACAGCAGGGTCCAACTGAGAGCAACTGCCATCTAAAGAATGACACCGGCTCCTAGTAGAACCGCGGTAAATCACACTTATGGCCACGTCTCACAACCATGAGATGGGTAGTCACTGGGCACGATGAAATCACAACGACAGGACGGCGAAACCCTCTTGTGTCTTGAAGACACGAAGCGACCCAAGGAGGACCGCTTTCTGCATCCATCTCGCAAGTGCCTTCGCATATTTTTGGCACGCGGGTATGGCTTTAAGGTTACGAACTAGTGATAGTTTCACAACTTCGAGAGCACCGATCCCAAGGACAATTATTTGTACCGAATATTTTGCGTACATTTGTTGCAACTGTTTTTTAAGGTCTTGATACCTCTCCTCCTTTTCCTTCTCCTTGGCAGTGACGTTGTATTCGGACAGAGCCGAGAATTCGATCACGAATATAGTTCGTTTCTCGAAGTCTTCGAGAACGATGTCAGGCCTTGAGTGTGCAACGGAGACTGCTGTCCGAAAATCGTAGTTCCAGAGAATTTGGCACTTCTCGTTTTGAACTTAAAGCGTTCGGCAGGGCAGGGTCGCGACCATACGGTAAGAGCGACAAAGATGGTAATAAAGCACTCGTAGGGCCACATTATGTCTATGGATATACGTCGTTTCTGCGTGGGTCAGACACATCGTTAGTATGTGTTCTAGGTATTCAGTGTATGCATGACACGCTCAGCACCTATCACTGGGAAATTCTTGACGTAAAATGCTGTCGCGGTATGCGAAGGGTGAAATGACACCCTCCTGGCATGCGAAAGTAAAACCCTCTGTACCTGAATTAAGCCCTGATGATCTGAGGAAAGCAAAAGTTTGCTCTTTCGACAAGGACTGTTTTTCTACATTTCTGTGAAAGTTTCCGTGCATTTTCTTGTCGAGTAGCTGTTGGTGAAAATTTTCAACTTCTGCTTTCTTCACTTCGGCTTTTAGAAGTGAAGCATCTACATGGACCTGAAAACCGAGTATATAGTTAAAAGTTTGTCATAAGGACATTAACCGCAGGATTTCGCCGGGAGCGGGTGCTAATCAGCATTTTGTTGACACACAGGGGTGCTTTTCAGGCTATTAGCCAGTGAAACCTTGGCAACTCCAAGAGCGCCGATGATTAAGACGATTAACTTAACAGAATATTCCGGGTATAAGCGTCACAACTCTCTTTTAAGATCTTCATACCTCTCTTCCTTTTCTTTCTTCTTAACTGTGATGTTTTCGTAAGCTGGTGCCGAAAATTTGATAACGAACATGGTTCGTTTCTCGAAGTCAAGGAGAACTATGTCAGGCTTTGAGTGCGCAGCAGAAACAATTGTCGAGCGATAGTTAAAATTGATAAAAAATATTATCGATTTTATAAATCATCTTTAGAGAGAAAGGAGGTTAGAATTAAACAGACTTACTTGCAAAGTCTTCAATTATATCTATGGTAAAGCCCCAAGATTGAAGTAGTTCTAAGACTAGACTCATTGCGTCCATTTTTAAATTAATTTTAAGTTTTCCAGTAAATCAGGACCGTTAGGATCACACCACACAGAAAAAAGTCCATTGTCATCAAATTAATCAAAGCATCAGTCAATTTGAATCTGGGAACCCTGCTGTAGCGCGTTAGCTCGCCTAGCGGCACTTTGTAGCACTGCAATGCATTTTTTAATGAAAGTCCATTTTTTGTTTAAATCAAACAAATGTTACTGAACAAATTATTTATTTTAATGAATGAGGCAAATATTTTCCATTTCTTAAAATTAAATAAACCTGACGTGAATGCGCGCTTCGCGTAAGTGCTTGCACTGTTCGTCAAGAATAACCTGCAATTTTACTGTTCAAAAATAAAAGAAATCGTCGAGTGTATTCTGCCGATTATTTATGCGGAAACTCATTCAAATTTATTCGAAAATGTAATTCGCACCGTGTACAAAACATACGTGAATTTGGTTGGTGAAATCACATTGAATCGTATTCGCGCATTTGATTAATGAGGATTATAAACAAATGTGAATGTAAATCAAAAAGGTACAATGAAAGTAGAAAATGTGGTAAATGCTGCGCGGTTTTCCATGAAATTGACGATATTTCTCATACAATTATTTCTTGTAACATGCGAATTATAACTTTCGTTTCAATTTATCCTTTACCACATTTTTCAGAATATTTTTAAATATGGAAAAAGACTCAAACCATTACAAAATGTGGAAAACATTCGCCTCTTGAAATAAAAAGAACGAAAGAAACGTAGAATTTAACTCTTTCAGTGAGGAAAAGGATTAATAAAAACATGCGAGATAATTTCAATAGAATCATAACTGTTTTCCTTTGACAACAAATGGTTCAAATAAAGGAAGAGAGAAACAAAGGCTCACTTGAAAAAGGTTATTATATATCCGTTCACTTTTTATTGCATCAAGTTAATTGTCACAGTTTTGGTTTCGCTTACATTTCTCCACTAGTATAAATATTCATACATCCATACATTGCCCTCATGTTCGCATATGCTGGCATGCATGTTCTATTCAACTCAATGCTACTTTCAAATCTCGTTACCGGTCGACATGATGCTCTCATTTATGCGAAAACATAGCTTTATAAATGCAACACAGTTTGTGATTTTGTACTCCAATAATATCGAAATTACATGTGAGTAGAAGGGCTTTTCGAAATTATGTCAAACTAAAATATGCAATTTAATTGCTCGATCTAGTATAATCTTGATTACAAGCTTGAAACATAATCGAAAGGGACCAAAGTTAAACAGAAACTGCAAACAGACTAAGTAATACTGTTTCAAATTTAGCTTTACGAGGCATAACTATCAAGATCTATTATGTAATAGTACAGGATGAGTTGGCAAACTACTATAGTTTTCTTATTGCGGGCAGTAAAATCATTTACTTTTCAAAAATAATTACTTGTGCATTGCCAGTGTTTAAGGACGAACGATTTAAATAAAACTTTCGACTTCGAATCCAAACTATACATGTTGCTATAAAATAAAACAATTTTTTGATTTGATGATCTTATTGGACGGAGAGGATCTCTTGAAGAGGAAGAGAGACAGCCAAGAGAGTCCGGAGAAGAGCGAGATTGAGTGCCCGTTTAAAAAAAGCAGGATAACACGTTGGTCACCCCCCCCCCCCCCCCGAAAAATGGAGGGGAATTCGGAGAAGGAGGCTCTCGGGATGCTGGTAGGCGTGATCAGGTGGCTGAGGAAGGACGCAAGGGGGACTAAGGAGCAGATGGAAGGCATGAGGAAGGACTTGAGAATTAGAGATGAGAAATGGGATAAGGAGGTAAAAGAGCTGAGGGAGAGAGTAGAAGGCATAGAGAGGGAAAGGAAAGAAAAAGAAGTTCAAATGACGCAGATGGAAAAGGAGATTAGGTTGTGGAAGGAAAGGACGGAGAAAAGACTTGAGAAGGTGGAGGGCAGGATGGGAATGGAAGTGGGAGACGGGGGTGGGGGGCGTGAGATTAAAGGTATTTGGGAGAGGGTAGAGAATATGATAGAAGTAAAAGTGGGAGAGCGTAGGAATGAAAAGGAAGAGAGGGCGGATAGGGAAAGGATAAGGGCAATGGAGTTGAGGATGGAGAGTAAAGAGAAGGCAGACAGAAGAAATAATATCGTGATGAGAGGGTTAAAGCTAAAGAGCGGGGAAGAAAGGGAGGGCGTGGAAGCGCTTCTACAGGGCATAGGATGGGTTAAAGGCATGGTAGGGAAAATTAAGTTGGAGGGGAGGAAGGAGAAGGAAGTGGCGTTTGTGGAGTTGGAGAGCTGGGAAGAAAAGTTGGGGGTGATGCAAAATAAGAATAGGATAAAGAATGAGGGAGATTTTAACGATCACGATTTGACAAGAAAGGAAAGGGATGTGCAGAGAATGCTGTACGACAGGGCTAGGAGGGAGAGGAGAGAAGGGAGATCGGCGAAGGTACGAGATCAGAAAATAAGAGTAGACGAGAGAATGTGGGTATGGGAGGAGGAGAATGAGGTGTTGAAGGAAGTGCAGGGGGATTTTTTTTTGTATGAAGTAGGGTTGTGGGGGTAATGCAGGGTAGAGGAGTAGTGAAGGTACTGTACTAGAACGTAGCAGGGGGACAGAAGAAGGATGAGGAGTTCCGGAGGTATATCCAGGAATTTGATGTTGTGTGCTAGAGATGGATTAGAGGAAAAAGTTCATGGAGAGGAAGAGGGGGAGGGAGTGCAAATGAGGGAAGTAAAGATGGGAGGGGTAACGTATAAGTTTGTGACAGTGTCCAATAAGGGCGGGATGGAAAGAATTAAAGAAAGGATGGAAGACTTGCTAGGCGAAAGAGAGGAGGGTATGGTGGTACTGGGTGGGGACTTTAATGCGAGGAGGAGGAGGGAAGAGAGACTTACAGGGAAGGGGAGAGCTTTGAAAGGAAATCGAAGGATAAGATGATAAATAAGGAGGGGGAAATTCTAAGGGACTGGATGGAGGATAGAGGCTGCGGCGCTGGCGAATGGTATGGCAACTGGGGACGAAGAGGGAGCATACACATATGTAAGTAAGGTGGGGGTATCGTTGATAGACTATGTGGTCATGAATATGCAAGGCTGGGAGGAGACGGTCAAATTCACAGTAGAGGGGAGGGTGGAATCAGACCAACAGCCACTAAGACTGTGGATAAGAGGGGAGGGTGGCGAAAGGCAAGGTGGGGAAAATGTCTCGATAGGGCAGAGGGTGACCTGGACAAGGGAGGCGATCGAGAAGTATCAGGAGCAGTTAGGAAAGGTACGCTTTGAAGGGAAGTCGGTGGAAGAGATATAAGAGGATCTGAAAGAGAAGGTGAAAGGGTGTGTGCAAAAGAAGGTATTTAGAAAGAAGAAGAAAGGAATGGTGAAGCCGTGATAGGATAGGAAATGTACAAATATGAAAAGGAAGGTGAAGAGGAAGTACAAGAAGTGGAATGAGAGTAATGCGAAAAGGGAGGAGTACGTAGAAATGAGGAAGGGGGTTAGATTGATGCGTAAGAAGAAAGAACAGGAAAAGGAGAAAGATCTGGAAGAGGAGTTAGGAAACGTTGAGACAGAGGGGGACGTCTGGAGGATAATAAATAGGTTTATGAAGCGTAGAGTGGGGATAAGCTGGACGGGGTAGAAAACGAAGCATGGCTGTTTAGTACACAAGAGGTTAGGGAGAGGCTGAAGGAGGTAGTGAAGAAAGTATGAAGGGGGAGGGATTTCCAGGAGGATGGAGAGAAGGATTAATAGTGCAACTGTATAAGAAAGGAGATAGGGATAGACATGAAAGTTATAGAGGGATTACGCTAATGCATACGGCATATAAAGCATACGCGATGGTGGTGGAGGAGAGGCTGCAAAAGGATGTCGAAGGGAAAGGAATATTGCCGGAGATGCAGGCGGGCTTTAGGGCTGGTAGGGAATAAACGTTTATCTCTCTATATTTATATATCAATATCTTCAAAGGGAGCTGCAGCGACTTTGCCCAAAATACCGTTTAATATAATTGGCCTTGTGATCGGTGTTGTCGGAGTTGCAATGCTATCACTGGTTCGCAACATGAAAGCCATACCCGCGTGCCAAAAACATGCTGAGGTACTTCCGAGAGGGATGCAGAAGGCTGTCATTCTTCTCTCGTTTCGTGTCCACTAGACACATTAGGGTGTTACCAGGCTGTCGTTGAGGTCGTCGTGCCCTGTTGCCACCCATCTCACGGTCATGAAACTTGACCATAGACGTGATTTACAGCGGTTTTACTGGGAGCTAGCGAAATTATCATATATGGCAGTTGCTCTTAGTGGGACCTTGCGGTGGTTACTTAACCTGTTTTTTCAATCAGATATGTATATGTCGTAGCCCAGTAGCCGGCCCAGACGGTTAGCCGACTACCTGGCTAGTCGCCTAATAAACGCTGAGTAGCCGACTGTATACCTGCACCTGCTCACGTTGGCCGCTCGTCGCATGACCAGCGGCCAGTCGTCTATTGGACTAGATTGTTTCAGCCCAGTAGACGACTATGCGAACGATTCATCACATATTTTAAGAATTGAGATTTATCATTTGTTTGCCATGCAATACTTTGTGTAAAAAATAATAGAAAAAGTTCTCACTAGAAATTTTAACCCATTCATAATTTAATTTATATAGTGTTGGGACATGAAGTTTGTAAGAAAAACTCAAATAAAAATTCTCCGATTCTTGAAATGGACAAGGAAAAGTAGAAAAGAATATTGCGTCTTTTTTTCAGTGCTGAGAGAGCCGTAACTGACCGTTAACTTCAGGCGTAAATCAGAGACGACTAAATACGCGACGTCAAAATTCGAGAAAACGCCCTAACGGGCAGTTGCGGACTTTACCAAAATTATTGGACGGCGATTTCGAGCCTTCGTGATTTCGGAGAGGTCCGTAAGTGATTACGGCGTTCTGCGGAATCATCGAACCCCGAGAAAAAAAATTTGTGATTCCAGAAACGCCGTAACTGCACTTATTATTAGTTATTATATTCTTTTGCCGTGAACGGCGTTCTCTCAAATAGCGGCAGGCCTATTTCTGAGGTCTGTACTTCGAAGAGAGCCGTAACTGCACACTACGGCGTTTTCTCGAATTTCAGCATCCCAATCTACAAAGTTAACTGCATTTTAGATAATTAATCAACATTTTTTAACATTTTTCTTGCAAAAATGAAAAGATCATATGCAAATTAGTCGAGAACAAAAAAAATTGCAGAAAATGAATAAGAATCCGCGATACACGCGAATAAATATTCGAACAGTTTTCGCCGATTTTCTCGGCTTCGTTCATTTTGCAGTTAACGGTGTTTTCCCAAATCACGGCAGTATGGGCAGGTATGTTCCGCATATACGTCCAAACCCTTGTATCTATTGGAACCGAATTTTGCGGGGTGTGATAAATTGGTCCTAGGAATTTCTTTCTGATACTTTAAGGACGCTTGCGGTTTTCTTTTTCTTTTGTGGGGTGTCATTGGAAACACTTATAATCTCGTGCCAGAGTCTGTCCGCTCTCCAGCTTTTCTGTTAATACGATGTTTTTGGGTATGGTTCGAAGTGAAGCTCTAGGCAGCTAGAATTGAGGTGAAAAATAAAATTCACTATGTTACACTACCGGTCAAAATTGTGGGACCACCTACAAAATTTGTATTAAAATCACGCTCGTCTTTAAAAGCGTCTATCTCCGTGAAAAATTGAGCTAGAAATATTTTGAAAAAATCGTTTGAAAGAATATAAAATAATATAATAAAGTAATTTCAGATTTTGACGAATTTTCATTTCTCAAATTCAACTCGCTGCATGCTTTAGGGAAGTGACAGGAAAAATTTGGAACTTTGCTCAAATGAAGCCTGAGGTCTCAGCTTTAAATCGACTCGTTAGGCAGTAGCCTAACGAGTCGAGCGATCTGCCGATCCGCCGCATCAAAAACCTTTCGTGCGTCGCTTAAGAAATAAAGTCCTAACTCGAAAACTAATAAGAAGTTTTGAGTGTTCTTGGTCTTAATTTAAAGCTGAGACCTCAGGCTTCATTTGAGCAAAGCTCCAAATTTTTCCTGTCACTTCCCTAAAGCATGCAGCGAGTTGAATTTGAGAAATGAAAATTCGTCAAAATCTGAAATTACATCGATCTTTCTCACACGCTATCTCGACTTCTATTCAACAAAAATACTTCAGCAATATCTCAATCGACGCGAAATTTTATATTCTTTCAAACGATTTTTTCAAAATATTTCTAGCTCAATTTTTCACGGAGATAGATGCTTTTAAAGATGAGCGTGATTTTAATATAAATTTTGTAGGTGGTCCCACAATTTTGACCGGTAGTGTACATTTGTATTTTTTGTATTAGTAGTTAAAAAATTAGAAAAAGAAGAAAATTGAGAAAAATTTTGTTATTTGGACCGCTGTGCTTGAAGCTTTTCTTTTAGTCTGATTCTCTACAGGAATAGCTTAAAATAAAGCTTTTGACATACAGAATTTGTAATAAAAAATAAAATTCCCTCTGTGGCATATTTATTTTTTCATATATCAGTGGTTTAAACAAAATGGAAATAAAAAAAATTTAGTTATTAAGACCCCTATGCTGCAAGCTTACCTTTAAGTCCCATTTTCTTCGTCGATGACTCAAATTAAAGTTGTTGACATTCATAATTAAGATAAAAAATAAAATTTGGCATGTTACATTTTTCTTCTCCTATATCAGTGGTTAAAACTGAAGAAAAATAAGGAAAATTTTGTGACTAAGATCCTTATGACGCAAACTTTCTTTTCAGTGCGATTTTCTACGGGGATTTTTTTTAATTAAAGCTCTTGATATGTGGAATTGAGATAAGAAATGAAATTAACTATATTGCATTTCTATTTGATCATATCAGTGGTTAAGAATAAAAAATATAAGGAAAATTCAGTTATTAAGATCCATCCGTTGCAAGATTATCTTTTAGTCCTATTTTCTTCGGGGATGACGCAAATTCAAATTCTTGACATCTAGAATAAATGTGAAAAAAAATAAAATTTGCTATGTTGAATTTTTTTTATCAATAGTTGAACATGGACCCAAATAAGGAAAATTTTGTTATTAAGACCACTATTCTGCTTTCCTTGTAGTCCGATTTTCTACGAGGACAGTTTCAATTAAAGCTCTTGACAAGTAGAATTGAAAAAAAATTGAATTTTTTATGTTTCATTTTTATATATTTTTTTATATCAGTGGTTAAAAAATAAAATAAAACTCAGGCAAATTTGGTCATTAAGACCTCTATGCTCGAGGGATACACAACTCCTGCAATCAGTCTACGAAGTTCATTACAATCACTCTATTTTCACCTTGCAATCACTGCAATCACTTTGTGATTTCAGAGTACAATCACTTGCAATCATGCAATCATTGTACACCGAATTTTTAAGTGATGTACCACTGGACTATGCTGCAAACTTTTGTTTTAGTTCTGTTTTCTTTGGGGATGACTCAAATTAAAGATCTTGGCATGTACAATTGAGATAGAAAATTAAATTGGCTATGTCATAGTTTTTTTTTTGATGTCGGTGATTGAAAAAACTAAAATAAGAAAAAGTGAGTAAAATTTGCTTTTCAAGGATGGCTAAAATTAAAGCTCTTGACACGTAGAATTGAGGTATGAAAATAATGTTTGATATGTTACATTTTTCTTCATTTTTATATCAGTGGTTAAAAAATAAGAAAAATGAGGAAAATTGGCTTAGGTAGCCCCCTATGCTGACAGCTTTTCTTTTCATCTCATTTCCTGCGAGGATGGCTCAAATTGAAGCATGATGAATTAGAATAAAAACTGAAATTTGGTAACTTATATTTTTTCATCACTGGTTAATAAATCAGAAAAATTAGGAGAAAAATAAAAATTCTCTGAAATTTTTGTAAAAATTTGTTACTTCGAAGTAAACATTTATTTTTATTGCGAATACAATTCTTTTCGAATAAATAAAACTATTCCAAATTGTATATTTTATAATATAGAGTGAATAAATTAGTTTTAAAAGCCAATTTAACTTCAATTTGAAGAAAATTGGTCGTCTCTTTGAATTTTGTGTATCTTTGGAAAAATATGCAGGGATTTGCTATTGCCTCGACAAAGCCGAGTAAATTTCTTCTATCTATACCATTAAACCATTTCCCTTTCAGGGTAGGCGTGACACTACCCGATTCGGGTAGTGTTTCTAGGTTTTTCTTGTAGTTATAAATAACTACAAGTGTGGGCTCACCACACCCACGATGTGCCAACAGCACAATCATCTGATGAAAACGAAAACAACCAAAAATAATAACAAAGGAGCTTCAAGTTTTCTTGCTCTTTCTATAAAGCTTGCTGGAATAAAAGGTATTGATAAATAGTTTTTGAAATTTCCTAACCTTATTTTACTTCACAGACCTACATTTACGTGGCAATGAAACAACCTGTTAAATGTTAACCTGTTATTCAAAAGTCTAATGAAATTTTTTTGAATTCACCAGTTAAAGAATTACACTTTCAATTGCTCTTAATCAATATTTAGACCAGAAAGTTGAGGCAATTGGGCTTTCTTTCAAATATAACGATCAATCGATCATACATCAGTTGTTCTAATTTACATTTAAAAAAGCTGTACATACATCACATTTCCAAATATAGAGCAGAATTTAAATAGGAAATTAGTTTCTTGATAGAATTAAGCGTGTTGCAGTGAAAGAGTTTAATTGCTAAGTCGAAAATAGATGATCACGAAGTTAAAGAGGTGAGAAAACTTTTTCACACTGATGTAACTGAAACGATCTTTTTTCGGGATTGTTGGTCGACCGAAAGGAAAGTTTCGCAGTTGCCCTCATACCAGTCCATTAGTATGTTAATTCGATTGCAGTGTGGTTAGCACGACGTTCCCGAGCTGAACACATTAATATCCTCCTGCCTCGATGCGACGCTCCCTACTCTTTCCTTCTTCCTCACCCCAAAAACCTGTTCTCTCTTCTACCCTCCATTTTTTTGTACACATTTTATTTATTTTTTTCGCTAAAAGTCTAATGCGACATTTACGTCGGGAAATTCTGTATTCAGCTCATATCGTGCTAATACATTCTCGTAAATTTAATGTGAACTGTGTTATAAAAAAGAAATATTTTTCTGCAAATTTGACGCAAATTTTTCTAGAGTAAAAGAATTATTTTTTGGAGTGAAACGTAGTGTATAGGCTTAACACTATAAAAATTTAAAAAAATGACATGTTCAATATTCGTTTATAGCAATTATCTTACCGGACTTATTTTAGACTGGTATAAATAGTCATATTGTTTTACTGATTTCCGATGACCTAAAAATATTATTTCCAGAAAGTTAAAGTCCATCAATAAAGGGTGTTTCATTAATATGAATGTCGATCAATGTTTCTCGAAGATGCGAACAAATGCACCAGATATAATATTGTTGTATTGCGAATATTATAAAAGTTTTTCTCATATAAACAAGCTAATTTTTTATTTCAAATCTATAAACGCACAAATAAAACCACTTCTAATTGGCCGCTCTAGATCAAAATCTTAACAGACCTGGACATCAATTGCAGCTACAATTCTTACAAATTTTATGGCTATAATTATTTTTACTTTTTAGGACATGGTAAACAGAAAAAATTTACACAAAAACATACACAAGGTCTAGCGTGACAATGAAAAACTGGACGAACACATCTTTTTTGTCTTATGTTTAATAAAAACTTCTACCCATTCCTCAAGACGTTTTGGATTATATAACCTCAAAAATATTTTGTATAGAAAAAAGAAAAAATACATATTAATTTTCTTTTTAAAGCAGATTAATTCTTAGGGTGAACATTTCAAAAATATATAAAATTGCAACAATTATTGAACTTAAATACATGTTATTTCAAGAAATACGAAATACTTCTGGAAAAAAAGTTATTATGCTTTTTATAACCTGTAAAAATTACTATATTCTACAGTACCACCCCTTGAAATTATACCATTTTGACAAAAAGTTGTGCCGCATTTGAGTTATCTCTCCCTTCCCTTGAAAACCATCTAGATTTTTATGAGCTAAACACCCCCTCCCTCATACCACCTAGATTGACTCCCCCTCCCCCGCGCCGGTGGATTTACATACCGTTAGAAAACCTCAACAATATGGATATCTATGAAAAGATCTTGAACAGAAGAGTTCATTGAATTCCCCCCCTCCCAAGCTCTAGATGGAATTCAAGTTAATGAAATAGATCCTGTAATATATTACTTACTAAAATATATTTTAAAACATAATTTAGTAAATATTGCACATTTTTGCAAAAGACTGAAAAGCAGAAAATAAAACATAATTAAACATAATTAAACATTATTTGTTCAAACAAACTTTTATTGAATGTGCTAAAAATAAATAGAAGAATTCTCTTTGAAAAGGGGGCTTGAAATAATAATAATATAATGATAATTATAATGTGACTAAAAATAAAATCGTTGGACGTGAATATTAAACATTATATTTATGACCTACGCTTCTATTTGCAGTCATATTATTATTGTAAGCTTCCTTTTCACAAGAAATGATTTCGTTCATTCTTAGTGTATTTAATAAAAGCTTGTTGAAAAAAATTGTTTATTATATTTTGTTTCTTGCTTGTCCTTTCTCTGTATTCTGTTTTTCTGAACAAACATACACCACATATATTTTTGAGGGCTTTTCTGCAAACTTCTTTATGGCTCTTCCGAGATGGTTTAAATTGTACAGTCGTTAAAAAATTCTTTCTAATAAAAGGGAGAATGCAGGTTTATTTTTTTTTTCATAAAAAAGCACAGCATTTAAAAAATATTTAAACCTGAGGTATTTGGAGAACAAATGGAGAGTAAATCCCAGAGATATTTTTTATCTGGAGTTTGATAAACACGTTGCAAATAAAGTTGTGAATGTGGTTGGAAATCCACCTTCGGCTAAAAATGATGCGACGTCGGATAATTAGAGTGTGCTCTAACGATCATTTTTTCAAAGAAAATTATAAACTATAAAATTTACGAAAAAAATATTACGATAATTAGTGATAAACTTCAAAATTTTTCAAAAAATTAGGAAAAAAAACCGATAAATTTATTATGTGTTTAACTTTAACCTTAAATAACTTTTGAAGGAGGGAATTTATGAAAAAATCATAGGAAACCTTTTTTTGTAGAGCGTCGAATTCCCTACAAGAATATGTTATGGTCTTAGCAATTCATCAAGCTGTTTAAGAATTACAAAACTCCTAATTAAAAAAAATAAATTTCACATGCTATTTAAATGGGAAATAAAAATTCGCGATGAGCGACATCTAAATATTAATATCAAGAGCTCTGCTTTTGACAGGCGTCTTTTTATACCTTTCCGCAAGTTTTTATGTGGGGGTTTTAAAAAAAAAATAGTCGATTTTTTTTTGAACCAACCTAATATATATATATATATATATATATATTATTCAACAAAATTGCTCTGAGACAATGTTATTACCTTGAAAAAATTTCAAATTTTTAGGGCAAATTTACTTGACCATGTCAAAAACAACATAAGTTCATTAGTTCAGATGTAATATACAGGGTGATCCTGAACTCATCATATTCCTTGTACATACATATTCCTTGTGCAAAACTGAACAAAAAACTACTGTGTCAAACTGTTGTATGATCAATTGTTTTTAAACTGTTGAGAGTCGTAAAGAACCAATAGGAGCTCGCTATTTCCGCGCATACATAAGCATCTCGCGCGAACTCTAGAATTTGAATCGAGGGAATCACTGAACAAGTGAGGGTGATATGTTTTGAGAACTTCACGTTGCTTCGAAATTGTTTGTCTCTGGCGAATATTAGAATTACTGAGTTGAAGTGCATCACGTTCTAGAGTTCGCGCAAGATGCTTATGTACGCGCGGGAATAGCGACCTCCTATTGGTTCTTTACAACTCTCAATAGTTTAAAAACTATTGATCGCACAAAATTTTGTCACAGTAGTTTTTTGTTCAGTTTTGTGCAAGGAATGTGTATGTACAAGGAATATGATGAGTTCAG
>CAKNYM010052879.1:0-26376 GCA_932195095.1 Andricus curvator
AAAAAAAAAATCAAATAAAATTCTAGAAGAGATATTTCACAATTTTCCCCAGAGTATTTTAACATATTTCAAAGTTAATATTTTTGACATTTTTTTGACATTTTAGGGCCTTCTAAGGAATTCATAGACTTCCGCGAAGTTTTTCGCAATAATTGTGATAACTTTTAAGGAATTTGTTCACAAGAATTCAGAAATTTTACAATATATCAAAGAACTGTAAATACTCAAAGTATTTCCAAGAATTGGAAAGAATTTTTCAAGATTTTCGACTATTTATAATGATTTGAACGAATTTTTAATTTATTTTCATAATATGGAAGTATTTTAAAGAATTATGAAGAATTGGACAGTTTTTGAGAATTTTTAAAGGGGTTTTCAACAGATTTAAAAATAAAATAAAATTCTCCAAGAGATATTTTGAAATTTTCCTCAATTTTAACAGATTTCAAAGTTAAAATAGCCGTCAACTCTGAGAGACAAAAAAAAAGAAGAAACATGAAATATTGACCTCCTCGAATTGCCATGTGCTCATCTTAAAACTAGTCAACAGCGCGCTTTCACGGAATAAGGTCCTATCGCGTCCCAATCCCAAAACAAATAAACTATAAATTCTAAAAAATAAAATTTAAACCTCCCAGTAATGTGGTCTATCCTTGCGCGATTTTTTTTGCAATTTTTTTCCCGTTCACAAACAAGTTTATTCACTTTCAATCAAAAAAGCGGAACCAATCACAAGGCGGAAGTCAAAAGTGCATATTATCAAATGGCAGGAATCTTCAAACACAAAAAGCGAAATAACTGAGGCATCTTTCCCAGATGAGTATCTTAAGTACCATTAATTTTGAAGATAAAAGAAACCTCAGATTTTAAACTTTAGGTGATGTTTGCGATTTTCATAAATTTTGAATTGACTTTAACGGTCCGAAAAGAATTCGGGGCGGGGGGGGGGGGGGACATACAGATGATTTCTGAATTTTCTTTTCAAAATATTGAAAGAAACTTTCAATTAATTTTAATAATTTGAAAAGACTACAGAATATTTTGAAATTTTTTTGAGACTTTAGTACCTTCTGAAGGATTGCATAGACTTTCGCGGAATTTTCGTAATAATTTTAATAATTTTTAAGGAATTTGTTCACAAGAATTCAGAAATTTCAGAATAAATCTTTAAATATACTCGAAAAACTCGAAAATTAAACTGATGACGTTTCCCCTGACGCGTTATTTTCAAAAACTCCTAAATGCATTTTAAATTCTCCCTGAAACTTATAATATTGCAATGCAATTATTATAACTATTTTAATATTTCAAGCCGGAGAAAATTTAATATATATATTTTAAAAAAATCTACTTTTTAATATAGGATAGTTAAATTTCTAACCAAACAGATAAATCTTCAACCGAAAAGATAAATTTTTAACACAGTAGTTCAACTTTTAGCCAAGTGGTTGAATTTTTGACCAAAAAATGCCACTTTCAACAAAATAATTAAATTTACAACCAAATAGTAGAATTCTAAACCAAACATAAAAATTTAAATCAAAAGTCGAGAAAAAGTGGAAATTTCATGAAAGCAGGAGAAAAAGTGATTTTCAAACCTATTAAGTTATTATTGAACTGTACCGTTGCAGGGATAACTTTCGCAAAAGTCACAAACTTTCTGAAAATTCATTATCAAGCAACGTACTAAAAGTTATGTGAGTTTGTAACGTTACTTCCACCGGAGCCCCCCCCCCCCCCATTGGTAACGTACTTTATGGATGATCCATTTAGCGAACTTTATAACACTGAAGCATACCATTCCGCTAATATAAGAAAATAAAGTAGAATGAAATAAAAAAATTTTATTTCTCGCTCGTGATCAATCGATATTAAATTTGATCTTCACCACTCGAATTTCCCGACTCAGATACCGCAATCAACCGCTCGGGTTTTGTACGCGTCTTCTGTGGCTTGCACGACGATTTGTGGTTATCGGCTGCATGCACAGTTTCACACACATTGACAGAAATTTGCACATGAATACAGGCATTTCACACACATTTAAAGACTTGGGATCATTGAGGAGTGCGTGAATAAGATGGCACACGCATGACGCTCGAGTCGGTTCGATACAAGTAGGACTAGTGAAGACCAGTACTTCACACTCGCTAACTTTGAATCATGCGCAGTCCGCAAACACAAGTACCCTAGTGCAGTGGTTCAGTGCTTGTGCATGCGCCTGTGCATGTGGCGAAGAGCGAGGTGAAAGAATGTCAAATGATGATTGGTCATCGCGGTGGCCAATGGATCCCCTTCCTTTTGATTATACGAGCTTGTAGGAAGTCCCGGCGCCGCCTCTTGATACAGTCTTATCGAACAACTGTGTTCCTTTCTTGTATTCATATTTTACTCAAGAAAATTAATGGCAAAACTCTTGGGACGATCAGAGATGAGAAAGATGAAGGTAGAGGAAAAATTGTGTATGTCCATATTGAAGCACTATGAAATGTAGGCCCATAGGGCGAGGGAACCTAATCCATCCGGATCAGGGGTCCAAATGCGGATCACTATTGTTTTTATCGTTGTGCATGATAATTATAAAACAGAATTTTCTGGAATGTTTAGTTGAACTAAGAAGTGAAAATTTGAATCTAAATTCTAGCAAGTCGAAGCACTATTATACACTAAAAGAAATCATAATCATGAAGTTTGTCAATTCTGAAGTTTCTTATCATCGTTAAATTAGGTGTTCATACGATGAGTGATGTATAGTCGAGGCATGGCGCCACCAGGGTACTTTTTTTGAAGGCCTGGCGGCACCAAGCCACTTTCTTGACACAAGGAAAAGTTTTCCAGTTATGGGCCATCCATGCACTACGTTACCAATTTTGGGTTTTTTTGATATCCCCGAAAGTAGCTTAGCCTTTGTTTAAAGACGGATTTTACGTTTATAAATTCTTTGAAATAAAACTAATGTAGATAACATATTGAATTCAATACGAAACACTTGAAATTCCTAAGATTTGAAGCCGAAATATATTGAATTTTGAAAAAAATAGTTGACTTTAGATCCAAAAAAGATTGTCTACGCAAAGAGATGAATTTTCAACACAAAAAGACGAATTTATAACAACAAAAATTCTGGCTTCCGGTATATTTGTATACACAAATTTGAACTGTTATTCTTTAGTCCATGTATTATCACAATTTCTATTTATTTATCGCTCGCTTCAGCTTTTCCCCATTCCCCTCTTTTAAGAATTCATCTTTTTTGGTTAAAAATTTATTCATTGATTCAGAATTGAATTATTTTGTTGAAAATTCAACAATTTTGTTAAAAAGTCATATTTCTTAATTAAAAATTCAACTCAATTGTTGAACATTCATCTTTTTGGTTAGAACATTCATCTCTTTCTGTAGAAATTTCACCTTTTTTTGATTAAAAATGCAACTGTCTGGTTAAAAATTACCCGGGTGGAAAAAAAACCGCTGGCCCATTTTAGACCCATCCATTCATCATCATACATATGACTTCATATCGTCCGAATATTATTTATAATTACAAAAGCGTAAATTTCAAACTTTTTGTTTAATTTTAATTCCACTATGGCTATATTCTAAAGATGTTATGAAAAAGGTATTTAAAAAATAAATAATAATTGATTGCGAGTATTTTTTCTATAAATGCTAATGGTCCTGCTTAGAATGAATACATATATCACATTTTTAAACATTATTACAACGGCCATGCCACGCTGAAAAAAACAGTTCTCGTCAGATCACTGAAGTTAAACAGCGTTGGGCGCGGTTAGTACTTGGATGGGTGACCATTCGAGAATACTGTATGCTGTTGGCATATTATGGGTGTGGTGAGCCCAAACTTGTAGTTATTTATAACTACAAGAAAAACTATCCACCTAGAAACACTACCCGAATTGGGTAGTGTCACGCCTACCCTGAAAGGGAAATGGCTTAATGGTATACAATACAATATTACAAATAAAATTTTGAACGCTACGGGGTTTCGAACCTACATCTATACCTGAATCTATCGCTTAGTATGCGGTAGTCCTAACCATTACTCTATACCTACATAATTGATAGTCAATGAAAACCATTCTCATAAGCCCCAAGTCAAGAAAGTTAAAACAACAGTTTTTTAACTCTTTTTTTCTCAATATTTTTTGTTTTTATACGACATCATATAGATGTAAAATAAATGAACTGTTAACGGGAATATAAATAAAATAATTTTTAATTAAATAATTTAAATCGATTACAATTTTTCTTCGTGTAACATTTTAGGTTTTTTTTCGCCTCCTAGACCATTTTACAACGTTTAATAATGACATGAAATGTCATTTTTAATGAGCATTTAAAATTTGTTTCGACGGAATTCAGAAATACTGCGACAATTTTTTTATTAACAAATTTTTTTAAACTTTCGTGTTACGTTTTGCTTTTTAGGTGTTCTGGACTTTTTTACAAAGTTTAAAAATTACATCAAATGCAATTTTTTCTGAACATTTACAATTTATCATAAAGATCTTTAAAGAAAAAAGCAGAAAAAAATTGTTTTCGCGATATTTGTATTCATAGTTTTTCAAAATTTTAGAACACATAAACCATACGTTTAAACTTATTTTTTTCATTTTTTAATATTTATACTGTCGGCATAGTACTGTCCCGATCGTGGAGCCAACCGTCCGCTGGTGACCAGTTCTGGGCCAGTACTGCGCCGGTGGTGAACTCCGGCAGACTACAGAATTTTCCACCTGGGTAATCAGTTTCGGTCAAAAATGAACTTCTTTGTTGAAAATTCAACTTTTTTGTAGAAAATTAATTTTTTTGGGCTAGAAAATTCAACAATTCGATAGGAAATTTAATTACTTGGTTGAAAATTTATGTATTTTGTTGAAAATTCGCCTTTTTGGGAGAAAATAAATTTTTGAGTTAAAATACAACTTGTTTGGTCGAAAATTGTTCTGTTTTAGTTGAGGAGTCAAATATTTTGTTAAAAATTTCTTTTTGTTGGTAAACTCAATCCGTTTTTTATTTCAGATAAAAATCTTTTTTCTTGAAATACCAACTATTACATATTTCGTTAAAAATTCATGTGTTCAGGTTGTAGAAAATTCGTTTTTTTCATTGAAATATAATTCTTTTGAATGAAAATGTAAATAGTTCATTTTTGGTTGAAATCGATCTTTTTCAGTTAAAAAATGAAACTATTCACTAAAGAATTTTTAGAAACGAAAAAATATAAACTAAAAATTAATCAAATAAAATTTGGACTAACATCACATACTGTGTTCAAAATATTTGGTAAAAAATGTATGTATTTTGTTGAGAATTCGTCTTTTCTGGTAGAGAATTAATCTTCTAGGTACTTTCTTTTTTTCATTTTTTTTAAATTTGTCTTTTCTAGTACAAACTTAATTCTCTTGGTTGCAAATTCAACTGTTTGGGTAAAAATGTAGATATTTTGTTGAAAATTCTTCTTTTCTGGTAGAAAATAAATCTTCTTGGTTGAAAATCCAACTATTTGGTTGAAAATGAATGAATTTTATTGAGAAGTTATCTTTTTTGATAGAAAATTAATCTTCTCTGGTGAATATTCAACCATTTTGTAGAAAGCTCATCTTTTTGGTTAAAAATGGAACCAATTTTATTAGAACCATTTTATTGGAAATTCGTCATTCTTGGTTCAATTCAACTATTTTTTATTTAAAATGAAAATATTGTCTTAGTTAAGATATCAACCAATCTTGTAACAATTTTCCGGTATGTTGAGATTCGTTGAGATGGCGGATATATTATTTTAGCCAATCAGCAAAGAAGGTGACAAATATTTTTCAAGGAAAAGTAAGAAAATAGTGGCATCAGCGGACAATTAGTGTGACTTTAGTGTGATTTTTTTCGAAATAGTAGGAAAATGGTGTGATCGCTGAAAAAAAGTGTGAAATACACTGGGACTTCGATTTACCGGACGATGTGGTCCAAGGGGCCGAGAGAGAGAGGCGCTTGCAAGGTCAGCGGAGTTGCGCAGTTTACGATTCGGCAATATAAGAAGCCACAAGCAAGAAGAAGAGAAAGAACTCTCGGAGAACCCCGATTTACCGTGAAGGCCATTGAGGATACCCCCAGAACCAGAACCCCCGACAAATTGGAGTCCCAGTGTAGTGTCAACAGTGTGGTGAGTCAAAGGCCTGTGTCTAAAAACTGAAGTTCATCTACTGAAAAATCTCGACATGGTCAACATAGTGCAACAATTGTTTCGAATTTTCAACAAGTGACAATTGAACCCATGTGACAACAATTCCAGGGGGGGGGGGGGTGTAGAGAGATTTTGTTAAGATTTGTCAAAGTAGGAAGAGTCCTTCGTTTATGTATGCAATTTTTAGAAATTCGCAAATAAAACAAATAACTCGCAGTAATTGTACAGAAATTTAATATGAATTTTACTTTACGCAACAAAGAAACCTTATAAGTGAAAAACGAACCTAGCCAACAACAATTAAAAAAAAGTCAGGGAATTTTGTGTCTTGAAAATTCTGGTCTTTGAATATTAATAGTCAGGGAAATGAAAAATTGGTCAGAAAAGAATTAAGGAATTTTTAAAATGAAATTTTGCGGTAACCCTGATATAATATTCTTTTTTGTAATTTATTTGCCTTATATTTATATTTCTTTTTAGCAGCTGTTTCCTCCGGAAGATTATCTTTTTAGTTTCAAATTTTATTATTTGTTTGAAAATTCAACAATTTTGTTAAAATATCATCATTTTTGGTTGAAAATTTAACTGTTTTGCAGAAAATTCAATTATTTCCTAGAAAAATTACTTCTTTAAAATTAATATTTTGGTGTTGAAAAGTCAACTGCAATCTTGTTTAGATGAAAATTTGTCTTTTCCATTTAAAAATTCATCTGTTCTAGTAGAAATTTTTTCTTTCTTGGATAAAAATGCAACTATTTGGATACACATAAAAAAATGTGGCTAAAAAGTCATCCTTTTTTATTTAAAATTCCACTGTTTTGTTGAAAATTTATCTTTTTGGATTGAAAATTTAAGTATCTTCGTAGAAAATTTACTTCTTGTTTGAAACTCATATTTTGATGTTGAAAAGACAAACAAAAATCATTTTTGAAAGAAAATTCAAACACATTTTTTTTTAATTCGTCTTTTTGATTTAAAAATTCATTGTTTCAGTAGAAATTGCATCTTTCTTGCATTCAAATGCAACTATTTGATTGAAAATTCAAAAATTTTATTAAAAATTCATCCTTTTTTATTTTTAATTCAACTGTTTTGTTAAAAATTTGTATTTTTGGGTTGAAACTGTAAGTATATTCGTAGAAAATTCACTTCTGGTTTAAAACATATATTTTAATGTTGAAAAGTCAAACTCAACTCTTCTTTGGATGAAAATTCAAATTTTGTTGTTGTTGAAAATTTGCTTTTTAAAAGGCAAATTCATCTGTTTTAGTAGAAATTTCATTTTTCTTGGATGAAAATGCAACTGTTTAGTTGAAAATTAATCTTCTTTGCTTGAGGATTCAACTAGTTAGTTTGACAATTCTAGTTAAAACACTTTGCTAGGAAATAATTTTGTTGGTGAAGATTCATATTTTTAGTTGAAAAATCGATTTTTCTACAGAAAACTCGTCTTTTGATTTGAAGGTTCAACAATTGAGGAGAGCTTTTTTCTTTCTTTACTCAAAAAATTTTATTCGTTGAAAATTCGTCTTTTTGGTTTTAAAATTAATTTTTTTTAAATTGAATTTTATTTTATTTTAGTTGAAATATCAACCATTACACTTTTACGATGAGAATTCGTCTGTTTGGGTTGACAATTTAATTATTTTGTTGAAAATTTAATTAGTTTGTTGAAAATTCAAGTATTTCGTTAAAAATTCATCTTTTATGGTGAAAATTCATATTTTGTTTATATTAAATAGACAAAAATTTTAATTTCAAATTTGTATCCAAAATATTGTTCCATTCTGTGATCTATATCTTTCACATTCTGTGATTCTTGTGATCTATATCTTTTTTAGTTGAAATTCATGTATTTTGATTAAAATTTGCCTTTTCAGTAGAAAGTCAATCTTCTTCGTTGAAAATTCAACTTTATGGTGAAAAATTGATGTTATTCGTAGGAAATTTAACAATTTTGTTAAAATGTCATTTTTTGTTTGAAAATTCAATTGTTCTGTTGAAAATTCGTCTTTTTAGATTGAAAATTTAACTAATTTGATCGATTAATTTATTTCTTTGCTTGAAGATTTAACCATATCATGGGAAAAAGTTTTTTTTATTGAAAATTATTTTTTTTTTTTTAATTGAAAATTTAAGTATTCCAGTTGAAGATTCTTCATTTTAGCTGAAAATTCATTCCTTGATTACCAATTTGTCTATTTTGTTGAATATTCTATTTTTTGTAAAAGATTTTTTTTTTTTTTTTTTGGGTGATTCAATCCAATTCATTTAGATTATTACAATTTCACAAATAGGAAAAAGAAATAATCCAAAAATATTTCCTATATATTTCTAAAATTGCTATATTTAGTGCAAACTTATTACAAACAAATTTTTCAATAAAAAGATTTCTTTCAAGAAATTGAGTTAAAATTATTCAGACTCAATTAAAAGAAATCAGAAAATATATATATATATATATATATTACTTTTATCGGCAGGTATTATGTTTCTGATTTTTCCAAATGGTATAATAATATATTTTTGTCATACCTTGTAGTTTCCTGTAAATAATCCCTGATGAGGGAGTTTAAATTGACTCCGAAACATGTTGGTTCCTTGGTAGTATAAAAAAGACGGATAAAAGAAAAAGTGAGAGGTTGGTTTTTTTGGTTGACTTTTTCTCCTTTTCTCCCTCTTTTTTCAATTGGTTATTTTTGTCTCTAATGAGCCGAAAAGTGAGGTGGTCTAGAAATTTATTTTTTAATTTTGAATCTTTTTCATGCTCATTTTGCATAAAATTATTCATGATAAAATGGATTTCTGTTCTATCTTAATTTTAAAATTTATTTTTTAATTGAAATTGTAAGTATTTCATTTTTGGTTAAAAAGTTATCCTTTTGAGTTGAAAATTCAACTGTTATTTGGATGAAAATTTATCTTTTTTAGTTGAAAATTTAACTACTTGGTTAAAAGTTGAACTACTTTGTTAAAAATTCATTTTTCTGGTTGAAGATTCTTGATTTCAGTTGAAAATAATTTGGTTGAAAATTTAACTATTTTGTTGAAAATTCGGTTTTATTGGTTGAAAATTGACTTTTTTTAACTGAAAATTTAACTTATACATTTTTTATTGTAAGTTTATCTTTTTCAGTTAAAAATTCAACTAGTGGGTTGAAAATTCATCTATTCTGTTAAAAATTTGTCGTTTTTAGTAGAAAATTAATTTTTTTTTTTGAAAATTCAACTACTTGGTTAATACTCAAACTACTTGTTAAAAATTCATTTTTTAGTTTTTTTTTTTTTGTTTCAGTTAAAAATTCCTCTCTTTGGTTGAAAATTTAATTATTTTGTTAAAAATTCGTTTTTTTTTTTTTTTTTTTTTTGGTTGAAAATTTATTTTTCAAATGTAGCTTTAACTATTTCAGTCGAAGATTCTTAATTTTAGTTGAAAATTCGTCTCCTTGATTAAAAATTGGACTATTTTGATGAACACTCGATATTTTTGTAAAAAAAAAAATTTACAATGAAAATGTGCTTCATTTTGGTAGAAAATTTATATTTTTTAGTTGAAAATTCAATTATTTGGTTAAAAATTAATCTTCTTTGTAGAAAACTAATCTTCTCGGTTGAAATTATATTTTTGGTGGCAAGCTCAATTCTTTGGTTGAAACAAATTCTACTTTGAAAAAAATTCAACAATTTTGTGAAAAAGTCTTTTTTTTTTTGTTAAAAGTTCAACGGTTTTGCTAAAAAATTTTCTTTTTGGGTTGAAAATGCAACTAGTTTGTTAGAAAATTCAAGTATTTGGTTGACAATTAACATTTTTGTTGTTGTTGAAAAAAAGCAATTTTGTTGAAAAGTCTCGTTTTTGTTTGAAAGGTTAAAAGGTTTTGTTGAAAAATGGTCTTTTTGGTTGACTTCACCTGGGTTTTTATTTAACATTAAAATTTATTTGGGTTGAAATATCAATTATGCTTTACATTTTTTGTTGAGAAATCGTCTCTTTTGGTTAAAAATTAATCTTCTTTGTAGAAAATTCCACAGTATTGTTAAAAAGTCAATATTTTGTTTGAAGATTCTTCATATTAGTTGAAAATTCATCACTTTGTTTAAAAATGTAACTATTTTATTGAAAAATCATTGTTTTTCAGGTAAATATTTATTTTTGAACTGAAAATTTAACTATTTCATTTTTGGTGAAACATTGATATTTTTTATTAAAAGATTCAACTATTTGGCTGAAAATGTATCTTTTTCAGTTGAAAATGTATGTATTGTTTTAAACATTAGTCTTTTTCGATAGAAAATTAATGTTCTTGGTTAAAAAATGCACTATTTTATTGAAAATTTAATAATTTTGTTAAAAAATAAACCTTTTCAGTTAAAAATTTGCGTAAATCTAGTTTGTGCGGAGTAATCCTCCATAATTTTATGTAATCCAAAGTAATCCTATATAAACCGGAGTAATCTTAGGTCATCCAGACTAATTTTGTATATAGAGGTAATCCAGGGTAATCCAAAGTAATCCACCTCTACTGGACCGCATTTTTAGGAGTTGTTTCCCCCTCGACTTTTGGTAATTGTTATGTACTTTTCACAATCGAAATTTCAGCATCTCTCTTGACAACCAAAAAAGTGAACGGGGATCACTGATTTCAAGGGTTTGGTTAAAACCATCAAAAATGGATGAGGCTGAGATTTGCAATTGCTCATTTTTATGTAAAACCCCAATTGAACAAATAAATATTTACTAAAAGGTTCACTTTGGCGTTTTAAAATTATTCTTCCACACTTATTTTTCATGTTTCAAGAGGTTTCCCAATCTACATTACAAAATTTTTTTTTGGCAGATTGGAAGACATTCAGGAAATCGGCCCTTTACTATTGTTGAGGAAAGTTTGCGGTCTTTGCTGATTGCTTTTAAATATTTGAAATTTCCCTTTTTTATCTTTCTATTTACATATATACGATGCGAAGAATATAGTAAATCTTGCCCATCAAGATGTAAAGTTGGTCTTGAGCATTACATTGGGTGTCTGGAATTTATAAATGCGTTTAGGCGTCGTTGTAAACGACGTCATATAAGCGTCCCGATGTACACTGTCACCGGACACGAAGAATAATATAATGGCCCTTTTGCTGCAGCGAGCTTCAATGCGAGGACATCAGGCTGGCCAAAGACCCGATATGTCCCTGTGAGTGTTCTTATGTGTTCATACGTGTATATTGCATCTCACAAGCAAAGGTCTATCGGTAATTATTTATCGACCGATCCAGAATGACCGTCACGTACTGAGAGCCAATCGTCCCTCGGCTCTCTCGTATCAGCGATTCAGTATTCGGAGGACTCAAACTACAGAATGCAGGGTTGATGTGCAGTCTGCAGTATGCACTTCACAAGATTGCAGGATTGAGCAACTTTTTCTAGACTGGCATGAGGTTTGTTTTTCAGAGAGTACTACTTTTTGCAGTGCTAAAGAATTTTTTCCATTTTTGGTATACAGTTCCAGATGAAGGTTTATATGTGGACTGAACAAGGAAAATGTTTTATTGATTCGCAGAACGTTTACTTGCAAAAAATTGCATTCTTTTATGATTGATGCTCTTGTTAAGAAAAAATTGGTGTAATATGATAGAAATTCATGGAATAACAGAGGTTTTGTATCAACTAAAAAACGTTGATTTATTCAAACCATTTTTTTCAATTACTTTCAAATTGTAAATGTAGATTTGTAGATCTATAATGAAGATAAATTTTAAGCGGTACCAATAAGTGAAGACAAGATGAGAAAAATGGAGATGAAATATGCGCGGAAGATACGTCTTGGCGATAAGCAATAAATTCTCGGTGGAAAAAGGAACCTGTTAGAAGTGACTCTTTTTGTTATTTTGTAAATTTAGCATCATTTTATTTAGTTCATTAGATCCTTCAAACTTTCAAAATTAAAATTCAATTCAAAAAGAAAAATTATAATTTTACAAGCATAAATCAGATTGTGTAGAAAATTATCTAGACATATCTTATATTTTCAAGAGAAAAGAAATGGAAAAAGTGTACAACTTTCTAAATATCCCAAAATTAATTATGAACATTTGTATTCAATCGTAAATTCGAGTTTCAAGGACGAGAAGGAAAGTGACTCAAAGAAAAAAAATTATTTGAAGATCATTCATGCCTGGTCCTAAAGTCGAAGTACCAGTTCTGCGTAAATTTGTAACAAAACTGGTACAAACAGGTCCCGATGCATAAGCTTCGAGATACTACTCTCGTCCACCGGTTGTGTTGTGAATGAAACACGAGACTTCATTGATGCCGATGAATCATCTGTTTCTCCGAGCCTCCTTACATTATCGATATGTTGTCAATTATAGATCTTACTTTATAAATTGCATACTAGATACCAATTACATTTGGAAAAAATGTAGCCTTTTTTACCAAAGAGATAATTTAAAATATAACTTACGAATTTTTTTTATAGATGCAAGGAATTGCTCTTTCCTGTACAATTTTAAAAATGAAACCTCACTTTACCGACTTAAAAGTCTTCGCCTCATCCCTGCAGCCCTTGCTCACTCCTCGCCACTCCTAATCCGCTATCCCCCCCTCAACCCCTTCTTCTCATTAAACTCCCGTCCACTCCTCCTCACCCACTACCCCCTCACTCCACCTTTCACCTGACACAATCGACACTGATTCCCCAACTCCGTCCCCTCACCCCCTTTTTTCCCCTCGCACCGCTCTAACCTATAACCCCACAATCTGTCAAAACACCTTTCCTCAATAACCATCCTCCCTCGCTTCCTTCCTCTCATTCACCCCCTTCACCCTTTTGCAATCCAATTTTTTTTCTCCTCTCACCGTCTTTCACCCTCTGCCAGTATACCCTCTAATCCCTCAAAATCTCACTTCTAATATTCCTCTTCACTCCCTCTCGGACAAATTCCATTTTTTTCGCCACTCCAATCTTCCCTAATTGTTACTAGCCTCTCCCAGCAACCCCTAAACCTAAATAATCGATCCTCAACTGTCCCCTCAAAGGCTTCTGACCTATCACTCCCTCGCCCCTCTTCCACCCTCAACCACTCTCTAACTGTCATTTCACCCCCTCATTCCTGTCACCCTAATTCCCCCTTTTTTCCCCTCTTGTTATCTCCCTCCACTCCTCACTTCCTCACAATCTCCGCAATCATCGCATCAACTTCACCCCCTCATCACTCACTCCATCAGCTACTATCTTCCCCCACCCTCGTTTCTTTTGCAAAATACACCTCGTTTACACCTCGAATACACCTCGTTTCTTTTGCAAAACATTTGACTACACAAAAAAATTTCCCACAAAATCAATGCTACGATAAAGTAGCAATTGAAATAAATGGCCAGAAAATTTACATAAAGACACTTAAGGGTCATCCAAAAATGCTGTTTAGACACAGATTTCAGGTTTATTCTGCGTTTTTTAAACCAAAAAATATGGCTTTATCGTCATAGTTAAATTTTCAACTAACTGATTCAATTTTCAACAAAATAATTGAATTTTTAAGAAAATGACTGAATTTTCAACAGAATAATTGAACCTTGAATGAATTTTGATAAATTTTATACCAAAAGATGAATTTTTAACCTAATAGTTCAATTATCAACTGAAAAAGCTAAGTTTTCAACCAAAAATAGAAACGTTAAATTATCAGTTTGAAAAATTAATGTTCAACAAAAAAGAGAATTTTCAAGAAGTTGAATTCGAACAAAAACGACGAATTTTCAACAAAATACATGAATTTTCTACAAACTAGTTGAATTTTCAATTTTAAACTAACAATTTTCAACTAAAAGTGGAATAGTTACATTTTCGGATGAAAAATTAAATTTTTTTAAAGTTTAAACGAAATACATGATTTTTGAACCCGAATGTTGCATTTTGAAGCCAAAAAGATTAATTTTCTACCAAAAGATGAATTTTCAACCAAAAAGTTGAGTTTTCAATTCAAAACATTATTTTTGAAACCCAAAAATGGAATAGTTAAATTTTCAGATAAAAATATTAATTGTTAACCAAGAAAAACGAAGTTTTAACCAAATACATAATTTTTCAACACAGTTGTTCAATTTTGAAGCCAAAGAGACGAATTAGCTACAAAATAGTTGAATTTTCAACCCAAAAATATTTTCAAACAAATAGTTTAATTTTCTACCAGATTGATGCATTTTGAACCAAAAAGGAATAATTTCCAACCAACAAGATTCAATTTTCAACAAAAATTTTGAATTTTCAACTAGCAGAGATCAATTTTCATTTTAAAAAATAACTTTTTAACCGTAAATGGAATATTTGCATATGCGGTTTGAAAAATTAATTCTTAATAAAAAATATTTTAACAAAATAGTTCAATTTTTAATCAAGGAGATAAATCTTTAACTACAAAGGTGAATCTTCACAAGGAAAATTCAAAAAAGAGTTGAACATTCTAACAAATACTTGCATTTTTAACCAGAACAGATCATTTTTAAACCAAGAAGTTTAATTTTCTACCAAAAAGACGAATTTTCAACAAAATAATTAAACTTTCAATAAATTTCGATAGTCTGCAAAAACATGAATCTTCAATCAAAAAGTTGAATTTTCATCTTGAAAAGATTAGTTTTCAAGAGAAAAACATAACTTTTCAACCAAAAATAGATGCCTTAAATTTTCAGTTTGAAAAATTAATTGTAAAAAAAAAGAGTTTTTAAGAAGTTGAATTCAATCAAAAATTACGAATTTTCAACAAAGTACATGAATTTCCTACAAATCAGTTAAATTTTTCAATTATAAACGATCAATTTTCAACCAAAAATTGAATGGTTAAATTTTTAGATGAAAAACTAATTTTTAAACAAAGAAACTAAGTTCAAACGAAATGCAGGAATTTTCAACCCCACTGTTGCATTTTGAAGCCAAAAAGACGAATTATCTACAAAAGAGTTGAATTTTAAATTCGGAAATATGTTCAACCAAACAGTTTAATTTTCTACAAAATTGTTGAATTTTTACCCGAAAAGGATTACTTTTCAATCAAGAAGATTGCTTTTCTACCAAAAAAGATGACTTTCCAACCAAGAAGTTAAATTTTTAACTATAAAAGATCAATTTTCTATTTAAAAAAAATAATTTTCAACCAAAAATGGAATAGTTAAATTTTCAGAACAAAAAAATAATTTTTAACAAAAACAAAACGAAGTGTGAATCAAATAGTTCAAGTTTCAAACAAGGAGATGAATTTTCAACTAAAATGATGAATCTTCAAAAAAAAAATTGAAAAAGAGTGCAACATTGAACTAAATAGTTGTATTTTTGACAAAAATATGATTTTTTAACCTAGAAGATTAATTTTCTACAGAAAAGAAGAATTTTCAACATAATTATCAAATTTTCAAATAAATAGTAAACTTTTGAACCAAAGGAGATCAATTCCGACCCAAAAATATAATAGACTTTTAACTAAAAAAAATTAACTTTCACCCAAAACAAAGTTGGATTTTCTTATTGGGTTCTATTAATTATAACCCTTGAAATAGAGGGAAAAAGAAGAATTCTTTAAAAAAAAAAGGAAAAAAGTAGAAATATGAAAGTGATTTTCGAACTTACTAATTTATTATTGAAATACATCGTTGCAGGGCCATCTTTCGCAAAATTCGGAATTTTTTTTTAAATTTCTAATCAGAAAACGTACCTCAGTTAATCTAAGTTCGTAACGTTTTGAATTACAACTTTCCTTTAGAGGTAAAATGATCTTGATTGTCAAGATTTTCAATTGCACAATAAAAAAAATTATTTAAATTAAATGCTACTCTCTCTTGTGTTACTGTTTCAATTATTGTAATTGATTACCATTATATTCTCACTGAAGGCAACTAATTAGAGCACGGAGATTATAAGGATCGGAATATTGCTCAAGAATAAATTTGTGGACCACCTTGATTCATACAAGGAAAATCGAAAAAAAAAGTTCGTCTCCAACGAGGGTTTGATAGAATCATAATCGAACTTCTTCTTAAGGCAGTGTGTCTTGTACACTCCACCTCAAAATTAAGGAATTTTAAAGAGATTTCTGAAATTGATGAAAATGTGCTAATTAAATGAAAGCATTGAATCTATTATTATAATGTGCTAATTGTTAGTTTTATCTAATTTCGGGGGAGAAATTAAAGTGTATTTAAAAAAAAATAGATCAGTTTTATACAACTTTTTATTGAACAGAAGTATTTACATAACCCGAACATTAGTTGTATCCATTCATTTTTTTTCTCATCAACCTTAAATTAACGTCGAAATTATCATGCTACGAGTGTTTGATAACCTTGAGGTTCGCATTAACTTTTTGCAAAAAAACTGTTTTCAAAAATATTCAATAATACTTTTTTTAGATGCACAAGAGTCAAACTGACTCCCTCGGAAACTCCAGGAAGTCGTTCGCTATGGACTTTTATTTTTGTACTTCAATCAATTAAATTTGAAATCAAAATTAGCAGCACCATAAAAACATAAGTACAGAATCATTTAAATTTAAAAAAAGTATAAAAGGGCTTTCTGAGGATTAAAATAAAAAATTCCTTATTATTCGTTCAAGAGTTTCCAATTCCAATACGGGTGTAAATTTTCTTTTTACTATGGGATTAATCGATTTTGCTATCATTTTTTGGATAACTCACAAAAAAATTTGCAAAAACCGATTCTTTGGATCAAATTGAAACTTAATTCACAAGTAATACCTTATTTTCACAATAAAATGATGCAGGTCTAAGCTGGTAATTTTCGACCTGGAATTTTTGGCCATTTTCGACGACCTACAAGTTCTGTCCGGAAAGTATCCGACCGAGTAAGAGTTAATTCTGGTCAATGGCAAAGATAAATCATTTAAATTGCTCCCCTTTGGAAGCCCCAATCTTCTTCGAACGATCCTCCCATTTTCAAAAGCACTTTTTGTGGACAAAAGTTATCGCAGCTTATAATAAGCTGTCGACAACCCAATTTACATTGGACTTTGACGTTTTTTTTAATGACCGTAAGGCTTTCGGGTATATCGAGTCGGTGCGAGAATTTTGATTTGGCGAAACCAAAATTTTTCATTTAACAACAAAATAAAAAATATTTTTATCCTAACTTTTCAGATGTACCTTTTTTTGTAAGATCTGCGAATTGACTAAAGAAGAGCTTAAGTCAGTGTAATTACTATTTAGCAATAGCTTTCAGTAGTTTAGAGTAAGAAAAAAATTGTTTATAATGTTTTAAAGAAATTAATGAACAAAAGCCATTTTTTGTGATTTACAATGATTAGTTTTTGAAATTTACAGTTTTTATATAGAATATGAGATAAATTATGTATGCCTAATTATGATCATTTAAAAATATCTGCTGCTTGACAGAATTATTTAAACAATTTTTATAACCTTTTTTATACTTTGCCAACGGATGAGAAACGTTAATTATTTAAACAAATGTACGTTTTGGTCACTTTTACAGGAATAGGCTTATTTTTTCGTGGAGTAAGCTAGGAATGTCTTACCCATGACTCCTTGTTGCCTTGCTTGTTCAAGTAACAAGAACTGTTCATAATATAAACAATATTTATGTAGAAATGCACAGTTTGACCATTTTTTCATGAAAAATATCAATTTTCTTTGCGGAATTAACAATAAATGTCTTGCCAATTATTCCTTCTTGTCAAATTTTTTTAATTAGAAAAAGGTATTGATTGTTTAAACAATATTTATAAACAAATTCAAATTATTAGCATCTTCGGTTGTTGTCAAGATACGATTTCCAATAAAAAACATAATTTGATAACACAGTAGCTAAAAACCCATCACACATTTGATTAATACACGTAATGACCTTTGATTTTTTAGCGCACTTCGCAAAAAAATTTATCATTGAAAAATGGTCAAACTGTGAATTTTTTTATAAATATTTTTTAAACAATCAGCACCTTTTCCTAATTAGAAAAATGTGACAAGAAGGAATAATTGTCAAGACATTTATTGTTGATTCCGCAAAGAAAATTAATACTTTTTATGAAAAAATGGTCAAACTGTGCATTTCTACATAGATATTGTTTAAATTATAAACACTTCTTGTTAATTGAACAAACAAGGAGTCATTGGTAAGTTATTCCTAGCTAACTCCACGAAAAAAATAAGCCTATTCCTGTAAAAGTGACCAAAATGTACATTTCTTTATAAAAATTGTTCAAATAATTAACTTTTTTCATCCGCTGGCAAAGTATCATAGCAAAGAGTCATTGGAAATACATTTTTAGATGATTTCTCAAAGAAAATGGAGCCTATTATTGGAAAAATGGTCAAAATGTGCATTTATTTATAAAACTTGTTTAAAAAATTAATATTTTTTATCAATTTGAACAAAATTACAGCTAGGAGTCACTAACAATACATTTTTAGTAGGTTCCGCGAAAAAAATTGGCCCTATTCGTGGAATAATGTTAAAAATGTGAATTTGTTTATAAATATTGTTTAAATAATTACCAGTTGTTGTTAATTTGAAAAAATGACAGCAAGGAGTCATTGGCAATACATTTTTGGTCGATTCTGCAAAAACAATGGAGCCTTTTCATTGTGACATACGGAAACTGTGTATATTTGTTTATAAAAATTGTTTAAATAATGCTACCAAGCAGCAGTTATTTTCAAAGAATCATAATTAGGCATACATTTCTCTCATATTCTATATAAAAACTGTGAATTTCAAACAACTACTCATTGCAAATCACAAAAAATGGCTTTTGTTCATTAATTTGTTTAAAACATTATAAACAATTTTTTTTTCTTACTCTAAACTACTGAAAGCTATTGCTAGATAGCAATTACACTGACTTAAGCTCTTCTTTAGCCAATTCGCAGATCTTACAAAAAAAGGTACATCTGAAAAGTTAGGATAAAAATATTGTTTATTTTGTTGGTAAATAACAAATTTTGGGTTAGCTAAATCAAAATTCTCGCACCGACTCGATATACCCGAAAGCCTCACGGTCATTTTAAAAAAAACGTCAAAATCCATTGAAAATTGGGTTGTAGACAGACTTTTGTCCACAAAAAGTGCTTTTGGCTATACTGTGTGCCTGGTCAAAACTGTATGATGAATGCTAAAGTTGTTTAAGGCAGAGTTTCACCAGAAATTGCTGAATAAGCTGCGATAAATGGACAGGTGCGTTGTGGTGACGGACCCAGTCAACACTTTTTCACAAAACAGGCTCAAAATTTCAAAACAAATAGTTTTTGGTATCTCGATGTCTTCTTCTATCTCTCTTACTGTTAAATGACAATTTCCATTAATTAACACTTGCATTCATTCCACATTTTGACCCACTCTACTATAAATTTTTTATGCAATTTTTCATCAGCGTTCACACCAATTTTACCATATCATACCATAATTCAACTTTAGAATCGTTTTTAGTTTCCTGAGATCCCATTTTTTTCGCATAGATACAGCATTTTGAATTTTACATTCACAGAAAAAACTGGGGTTTCTATTAGAACCAATTTTTTGTTCCAAAGGAGCTGCAACAAAAAGGAACCACTCTTGCTGAAAAGGAACCCAAAATGATAAATGGTTTCCAAATGAACCCAAAGTATGGATTCAAATGGTTCTAATAGAGCCTTTTTGTTACTTCTGCCTTGACTCACTTCAAAGATTTTATAAGTTAATGATACACATTTTGCTTTATAATTCGAATTAAATAATATTGCACTGGAATAAATTCAATGAAGAAACTAAAATCATAGATATTGGTCATTCTTGAAAGGAAGATATCGCACATGAAATGTGACAGTTTTTGAGGTTAAGTTTAAAATCCGATGTTTTCCACTGCGCATGCACAAAAAGCGCGGGACTACTTCAAATGATATAATATACACTTGCAATATTAGGTTAATATTATATTTTGTTAAGAAGCTAGGTATTTCGGTAATTCAAATTAATTTGTTTTAAGAAAGAATAAAAAACGTTTGTTAATATTTATCTGTATGACTATTCATAGTATTTATTGATTTTAAATGGGCCCGCGCTTTTCGGCACATGCGCAGTTGAAAAAGTTGAAAAGATCCCAAGTTTTACTTGAGCCGTAACATCACTGATCCCTCAGTTTTTTTCTGTGTTTTTCTCGCTTTGCAAAATCTTGAAATTCAAAATGCTCCATCTCAGCGAAAAAACATCGGATCTGGGAAAACTAAGAACAAGTCTAAAGGTATATATTAGTACTTTATGGTAAAGTTGGTGCGAATGCTAATAAAAAATTACTAAAGATTTTATAGGTAATTGAAAATAGCAAAATTGTTTTTTTTTGCAATTTTAATTTCTTGTATCCCACCCTTGCAGGTTTGTATGATTGCTGTCTTTAAATTCTACTCCTATTTGTGTTCTTTCATCAATTTTTAGGGTTTCGTAGCCCTGGGAAGAAATTCTTATAATTTCGTTCGAGGGCGTCATACTTTTTTCCCGGAAGGAAATGTATAGGAAGTAATAAAAGGAGTCACATAAAAAACAGAAGATAAAGTTTACATCGATTTCAGTCGAAAGATTCGCTGCAACAGAAATTAACCTCATCGAATAAAATTTAAACGAAACTGAGATAATTTCGTGTTTTTAGTTTGTCTCGGAATAATTTTTCAGTGAAAAAGCGTCGTCTGCGATGTAGTTGACAGCAGTGTGAAGAACATAAAAGTATGAATGAAATTGGTCTAGAAATCAGGGCACCAGATTTGAAAAAAACATTGCACTCATTACAGTTTCATTTTTAAAATAATTGCACTTCTCGCGGACGAATAAAAATCTATTTTTTGTGACTGAGAATAAAGCACTTGACACTAGTCGAAAAGTCGCCATATTCACTATGATCTTAACCATAGTTCACAAGTTGTGAGGTAGGAATTTCCGTCCTAACAGTTTAATTATGAAACAATTTTTTAAATGAAAATTTAAAATATACTTTTACATTGGGATTGATTTTTAATTAATAATATTTGAACATAGTGTTATGCGGAAATAAATTAAACATGCTTATTCATCATATTAGAAATCTTGGTAATGCTTCAACCTCAAAATTAATTCAATTTCTATTTTTCTTTCTGTTCGAAAACAAACGATGGTTGTTGCTGTGTCAAGTTCTTTATTTTCACTCATGAAAAATACACTTCAATTCGCCCGTGATAAGTATTATTATTTTTGATATAATAATCAAGTAAGCAAAAAGTTGTTTCAAATCTGGTGCCCTGATTTATAGATCAAATTCACTTATACATTGTTGTTTTCCCATGGCTGCTAAGGAAGTAGAAGACGACAGCTTTTATTCCATCGTAGGATAAACTTTCGCCAAATAGCATGTAAACTTTAACAGCGGAAAATTTTGCATGCAACAAAATTTAACTTTAGTTTTTTCTGTGGTAGTTAAGCGGTGAAATTAGGGAAAGGGGATATGAAAGGAAAAGAAGTCTGCCGTGATTTGGGAAAACACCGTTAACTGCAAAATAAACAAAGCCGAGAAAATCGACGTAAACTGTTCGAATCTTTATTCGCGTGTATCGCGGATTCTTATTCATTTTCTTCATTTTTGTTGTTGTTCTTGACTAATTTGCATACGATCTATTCATTTTTGCAAGAAAAATGGTTAAAAAATGTTGAATAATTATCTAAAATGCAGTTAACGGTGTTGATTGGGATGCTGAAATTCGAGAAAACGCCGTAACAGGCAGTTACGGCTCTCTTCGAATTACGGGCCTTAGAAATAGGCCTATCGTGATTTAAAAGAACGCCGTTCACGGCAAAAGAATATAATAACTAATAATAAGTGCAGTTACGGCGTTTCTCGAATCACAAACCCTTTTTCCCAGGGTTCGATGATTCCGGAGAACGCCGTAAGCACTTGCGGACCTCTCCGAAATCACGAAGGCTCGAAATCGCCGTCCAATAATTTTGGTAAAGTCCGTAACTGCCCGTTACGGCGTTTTCTCGAATTTTGACGTCACGTATTTCGTCGTCTCTGATTTACGCCTGCAGTTAACGGTCAGTTACGGCTCTCTCTCAAATCACAACTCGCCAATCTTTGCAATTAACGGTGTTTTCCAAAAATTATGCAACAATTATTTTTAAAGTTATTAACAATTTTAAAAAATTTGATTTTAATAATCAGATGTATCTATTTTTCACGATTATAAAAAACTAATTTTCCGATTTTTTGCAGTTAACGGTGTTTTTCCAAATCACGGCAGAAGTAGTGTGAAGTGGGGTAGCAGGAGAAGTGGAACTAGGGGAAGAGCAGCGACAGGAGATGCGTAGAGGGAAGAGGGTGATTGGAGAGGAATTAGGGAAGAGAAAATGACTGGACAATGACATACAATCGGATAAGAAAGGATCAGATAGGCTTAAAATATAAAAGTTAAACATTTTAAATGCTACATTAAATAGGCTACGAAACCCTTTTTTTTAGACGCATGTCGCCTACTTTGACTAATTTTTATAATTAATCACCATTATATTCTCACTCGCAGCAACTAATTAGAGCACGGAGATCTGAATATTTCTCAGGTGTAAATTTGGGGGCCACCTTAATAAATGCCCATGGAATATTGATTAGCTGAGGTGCTCGCTCGTATTGGAATATCGGACGGTTCGAAATAAAAGGTGAGTGGAAAGTACCTGGGTCGTTCGACACGGACCAAGGACCAACGTCCTACCTGGCGAACTTGTTTACTCTGTTGCAAGTTCGCCATTTGGAAAAAAGTCACGCATGCACTCACGCAGGTAGCTGGCAGACGTATGCGATGCCGGGGACTTTGGTGTGTTACACTTACAGTACTTACACTGCGATAAAGGGCTATAAGTGTATCTGTAAGCATAAGTTGGTATCTACTCGGTGGCGTGCACGTTGTACGTATCACGGTTGGCTGAAATAACAGTTTTTTGCGCGGGCTAACAATTACGGCCGTTTATCTCGTACACTTAATAGCTCCTGCGAGTCACGGCCCCGGCGGTGCCGAGATAGATAGCCGTTGGTCTACGCGTTTACCTACCAATGCACTTATGCTACTTGCACTCGCAAGGACCCACTTACGCCGAGATAATGAGGCGACAATTATCGAAAATACTATTGCTTTTTACAATAGGTGATCGATTTCTTACCACTTTCCGATGAACGATGACGTGAGGGAAGCTGCAAGTGTCTTCAGGAAGGAGGCAATCTTTACTGTAATAGAGAAGAAGAGTAATGTGTAATTACGAAATTGTTCAGTTCAAGGCGTGCGACAGTCAAGTTGTACACGGAGAAACTATTGGTTGAAAAATTTGGTATTATAATATTTATGTTCACAAGAGTTCGATGGGAAACTATGATATAGTCGAAAGAATAGTGCAAATTACACCGATGACAAATTCAGTGGTGTAGTCGAGGCCTGGCGCCGCCAGGGTACTTTTTTTGAAGGCCTGGCGGCACCAAACCACTTTCTTGTCACACGGGAAATTTTTCCAGTAATGAGCCATTCATAAATTACGTTACCAATTTTGGGCTTTTATCACCGCCACGGCTCCCCCGAAAGTAATGTAACCGTTGGCTAAAGACGGATTTTACGTTTGTAAATTTGTTTAAATAAAACTAATGTAGATAACATATTGAATTAAATACGCAACACTTTAAATTCCTAAGATTTCAAGCCGAAAGATACTACATTTTGAACACAATAGTTGAATTAACAACCAAATAGATCAACTTTCCAGTAAAAGAGACAAGTTTTCTAAACATTAGTTAAAGATTCAACCAAATAGTAAAATTTTCAAGCCAAAAAGACGAATTTTTTCGAATACAGTTGAATTTTTAGCAACAAAAGTTACTTTTCAACAAAGGAAGATAAATTCTCAATAAGAAGAATGAATTTTCTACCATAAAAGATGAATTTTGAATCCAAAAGAATTAATTTTTAACAACATGATTGAATTTTTGACCAAAAATAATGACTTTAACAAAACAGTGAAATTGTCTAAAAACAATTAGATTTTTAACAAAATAGTTGAATTTCTAATCAAATAGTTGAATTTTCAGCACACAAGGATGTATTTTGAAAACTCCTATCAAATACAACGCTGCTGAAGGCTGGTAACCTTCTCAGAATAAATCACCAACCAATTGAGACTCTCGGTTTCCTTTCTCCGTCCTCACCCCCCCCCCCCACACACACAGTAACAGAAGTATTGGTGGGACTGACGTTACAGATAGACTATCCACCGTACGACAAATAATCACTTAACTTGGACATGATTTCGGCTCGCAAAACAAATTTCGCGCATAAAGGTGTTAGTTGGGTGTACAATCTAAACATGAATAATACAAACAATAAAGTAGCCTCGGAATGGACTGAAACTTGGATCGACAAAATGCATACACACGGTAAACGTAAAGGTCGAATTTCAGGCGATGAATGGAGACTGGGTGTCTGGAATGCTAGAGGAGTGAATGACCTTAAAATAAGAGAACTACGAGAAACTATGCATGCAAGGAAACTAGATATCTTATGTGTACCTGAGACGAAGAAAAAGGGTTGCGAAAGTAGAAACATAGAAAATGGGGTGTTGAAAGGCGGTTTTGAAATATGGTCAGGAGTAGGTAGTGAATCAAATCGTAGTCAAGGGATCGGTTTAATTATGAATAAAAAAGCAAGACAGCATCTCAAAGATCATGATTTTGTATCTCCCAGATTGTTGTGGGCTAGAATGAAGGTAGGAATCAGAAGGTTATTTATCATAGCGTGCTACGCCCCAGTTGACAGTGAGCCGCGAGAAGTCAAAGACGCTTTCTGGGACACTTTAAATGACACAATAAGTACTTGCGATCCAGGTGAAAGAATAATTCTGCTAGGAGATATGAACGGATGGGTCGGCGTTCAACGTCAGGATACAGATACAGAAAGGGTACTAGGTAAATTTGGGGATCCAAGAAAAAATTATAACGGGGAAAAATTAGTTAGCTTATGCCTAGAAAAGGGCCTATTTATTACCAATACTTGGTTTCGACATAAAATGATCCACACGTACACTTGGTGTAAAGGAAATAACCGCAGTGTAATTGACTTCGTTATTGCGGATGAAAGACTAAGAGAACTAGTTGTAGATACAAGAGTCATGAGGGGATCCGAATGCAATACTGATCATTATCTTTTAATCTCTAAAATAAACTTAGGCCGGGGATGGAAAAGAAAGAGAACAGAAAAAACGAAACAAACTCGAATAAAGATTGAAAATTTACAGAAACCGGAAGTGCGAATAGAGTTTCAAAATAAGTTAAGCGAACGCATAGATAGGGCAACTTGGGAAGCGCTTACGAGCATTAAAGATATAGAGGGCGCGTGGGCTTTATTACGGGATAGCATTGTTAAAACTGCAATTGAAGTGTGTGGTACGGCAGTGGTAGGAAGAAAGTCTGGTGATGCATGGTGGAATGATGAAATTCAAGCAGCCCAGCGAGAAAAGAAAAAAGCGCACAAGAAAACATTAAACATGACAGGTCTTAGCGATGAGGAGAGAAATAGACTCAAAAATGATTACAAAGACAAAAAGAGGAAAATGAAACGACTAGTCAAAGAGAGTAAAGAAAAAATCAGAACAGAAGAAGAGAACAAAATACGAAACGGCTTTGGAGGAATAATGAAACCACTATATAAACAGTTGAAGGAAAGTAAAAGTACAGAGTTTGTTAGCATGAGAAACAGCAAAGGTGAAATGCTATATGATATAGACGGGATAGTAGACGCTTTAAAAGACTCTTTTAAAGAACTATTAGGAGGTGAAGATATAGGACAACAAAACTGCGACATAGAACATAATGCATTAGAAAACCCAATTGAAAAAGTCTGTGTCACTGAGGTCCGAGACATAATTAAGAACTTGAAAAACGGTAAGGCTGCTGGCATAGACAGTATTAGTGCTGAAATGCTCAAATACGGTGGCGAGTACATACCTCACAGGTTGTGCGAATTAATAAATTTATGTATCGAGACGGGGAAAGTCCCAGACGATTGGAAAAAAAGCGATTATCGTACCAATATACAAAAGAAAGGGAGATAAAAACAACTGCAGTAATTACAGAGGTATCAGCCTACTAAGTACCGTAAGTAAAATATACTCAAAAATACTTATTCGTAGGGTAATGGAAAT
>CAKNYM010052879.1:26386-63187 GCA_932195095.1 Andricus curvator
AGTAAAGCGAGCGTAAGGGTAAACGGGAAACTGAGTGACTGGTTCGATATTACGCAAGGCGTGAAACAAGGATGCGTTATGTCCTCGTGGCTATTTATCATATTCATGGATAAGTGTCTAAGAACTGCACTCTTCGACGAAGAAGGTGTAGATCTCCAAACAGTTAAGGTACGTGGGTTAGCTTTCGCAGATGACAAGATTGTTATGGCAGAATCAGTCGAGGACTTGCAAAGAATGTTGAATAAACTTCATACAAGCATGAAGGGCATGGGACTCAAAATTAACGTAAATAAAACAAAAATCATGGTGTTTGAGGGAAAGAGTGAGAAAACAATGTGCAACATTATCCTAAATGATGAGAGATTAGAACAAGTTGACAAGTACGTATATCTAGGTAGTCTATTCACTAGCGACGGAAAAATAGATGGGGAGTTAGATAGGCGCATAAATAAGGGTAAACAGGTTATCGGTAGAGCAGGGTCCATCCTAACAAATAAAAACATATCAAAACAATACTTTCTCATTATGATGAGAATGTAAAAAGCTAAAATGGCCATACACAATTCTATATTCGTACCGACTGTACTATACGGTAGCGAGACATGGACCTGTCAAGAAAAGGACAGGAGTAAAATTAACGCGATCGGCATGAAACCTCTGCGCATAATATGCGGGAAAACACTAATGGACAAAGTCCGAAACGAGACAATCCTCAAAGAATGTGGTGCAAAAGAGACAATAATTGACACATGGGAAAGAAATCAGTTAAGATGGTTCGGGCATCTTGAAAGAATGAAAGATGAACGACTGACCAAACAAGTGTATAAAGGTAAAGTAAATGGCATAATGCCCAGAGGTAGACCGCCAAAAGAATGGTTAGAATCTGTAAATGAGACATTAATCCGTAGAGACATAAGAAGCCATAGGAACACAAGAGCTTGCATGAAAAAATGCATGGACGTGAAGGAAGCTAGAGTAGTATGCCAGGACAGAAAAGTGTGGCGACAAATAGTTTGTAAACAGAGTGACAGTAGAATGAATGACGCCTGAAACAAAGATCTTGGATACTAATGGGCCCAAGTGGAGAACCATACATAACAATTTGGTGAGGCTCTTCACTTGGGGTGATCGCTAGAGAGATTGATCAGCAACCTGGGTCGGAGCAGTGTTGCGGAGTAAACGTGTCATTTAAATAAATAACACGAGAATTCCAGATCAATCTAAAATATATATACCTAACACTTATATACCTATCCACCTCATACCTATTTTCCTACCTACCTTATACCTATATACCCATATACACACTACTATTCTCCAACCGAGCAAGTCACGCCTACCCCGAAAGGGAAATGGCTTAATGGTATAATACTCGAATTTCCAAACAAACAGAATAAAATTCAATCAAATATTGGAATTTTCAAGACAAAAAGACAAATTTTTTAGAAGGCAGTTGAATTTTGATCAAAAAAGTTCCTTTTTGAACAAAGAAAGATGATTTTTCTACAATGAAAGATCAATCTTCAACAAAAACGAACAAAAAATTGAACAAATTTTATATCGGGAAAAGATGAATTTTTAATAAAAAAAAATTATTTTAAATCAAGAAAGATGTTTTTGTAAAAATATAGTTGAGCTTTCAACAAACAAGAATAATTTTTCATACCCACAAAGACGACTTTTTCCCCAGAATATATGAATTTTCTACCAAATAGTTGAATTTTCAACCAAAAATTAAATTTTTAACTTATACAATATACAGAATAAAGTTTCAACGAAAAATGAAATAGTTAAATTTTTAGATGAAAAAACGAATTTTGAACAGAATACATAAATTTTCAACATAATTATTAATTAATTAATCAATACAGAATTATTATAATTTTGAAGCCAAACAGACGAATTATCTACAAAAAAGTTGAATTTTCAACCGAAAAATATTATTTTCCAAGCAAATATTTTAATTTTCTACCAAATTCTTGAATTTTCAAACCAAAAAGTTGAATTTTCTACAAAACAGTAGAATTTTTAACACAAAAATTCATTTCAGAGCAAATAGTTGAATTTTCAACTATAATTATGAATTTTTAATACAAAGAAATCATTTTTTTACAAAGTAGTTCAACATTCAGTCAAATAGTCGACTTTTCAACCCAAAAAGCTGAATTCTCAGCGAAGCATATAACCGTTGATATTTGAACCAAACAATTGCATTTTTAATCAAAAAGGATAAATTTTCAACTTCTCGAAAATGGATGATTTTTAACAAAATAGTTGAATTTTCAACCAAATACTGGAATTTCCTACCTACGAAGATGAATTTTCAAAAAAATCAAATTTTGAAACAAAAAATTATAAACTTTAACCACAATTTTATTTAGAAATTAAGATCAATTTGATTAACCAACAACAGTTGAATTTTCAAGAAAATAATTAAATTTTCAGCAAAATAGATCAATTTTTAACCAGATAATTGAATTTTTAAACTACAAAAATGAATTCCCAAACAAAATGACGAATTTTCAACCAGGAAGATTAATTTTATTCCACAAAAAACAAATTTTCAACAAAAAACATAAATTTTCAACCAAAAATTTAAACTTGTACTAAAAAAGATAAGTTTTTAACCAAATAGTTAATTTTTCAACTGAAAAAGAGAAATGTTGAACCAAAAATGGAATAGTCAAATTGCCAGTTTAAAAAATTCATTTTCAATGCAACATGAAACGAATTTTCATCAAAATAGTTAAATTTGCAACCAAAGGGATGAACCTTCAACTAAAAAGAAATTAATTATCGACAATTCATTTTAGAAGACGATTTCGAATCTGTTGAAAACTAAACAATTTACAGATTTGAAGGTTAAAAATTAAACTTTTTCAATTTAAAAGACTTAGTATTTAAACAAATGTAGACGTCAGATTAAAACTTTATAAACGACTTTCAATTTTAGAATAATTTCAAATCGTATGTTTAAATATTATTGTTTCAGTCTAAAATATTATATTTTTAACCCATGAAACTTGAATTTTTTGTTAAAAGACATTTTTCTATATTTAGTATTATTTAACTGTTTATTTAAAATGGGCAATTATAAATCAAATATGCAAAACCAAACAATTTGAAACTGAATTGTTTCAAATTGTTTAAATTGTTGCAAATTATTTAAAAATATAATTGCACTATTTAGAAAGTTATTGGTTCATTCTTCAATTCAGAGCATTGAAAATAATAACGTGGGTTTATTTTTTTTTACCCAGAAATCTTTCAACTCTGCAATTTATGAAAGTTTAGAATTTTTAATTTAGCATTTTAACGGCATTTAATTAAAAATTGTTCAGAATGTTGAGAGTTTTTGTTTTATACGTTTATATTCACAGTGGAAATTTATGCAATACGTAAGGTACATCCCGCCTTGTTATTGTCTTTTTGTAAAAATAAATATTATAATATTAAATTTTGAAATCAAAAGTTTCTCCGTGTGTGCTTTTTTAAAGTGTTTGCTGTGAAGAATATTTCAGAACAGTTCGGAATACTGTATTTCTTTTACATCAGCGTGACCTATGGATGATGACCTATGGACATATGGATGACCCTCAGATAAGACGTAACATAATTCTTGAAATTGAATTTTAAGAAGCTGAATATTTTACAAACATTCCATAATTACAGAATAATATAGAACAATCAAGGCTAAGCTGGGTTCAAACAATAAGTTCTATTATAAAATAACTGTGAGAATTTGCCGAAATCAACGTTGATCCATTTAAAAGCCAACTGTTCAGTATAGAATATGCGTTAGTTTAACCAACATTTTTGTTTTCTTAATTATGTTAATCTAGAAGCTCATTAGGTATGAAATAAATTGGCCGCTATAACCGACAGGGAAAACTACTTACTTATAAAAATTTATGAATAAAAGATTATTATAAATGATCAATATTTAATAAGAACTGATTGATTTATAGCCCATATGTCATCACTAATTGAGGAGTAAGCGAAGAAAACCTGGTAAATCCATGTAACCTATGTGCTTCTGAAAGTATCCTGTGTTTTTTTTATCTAAATAGATTTATTAGGTTTCTTTCACAAACCTCAGTTATCTTTTTTACACAGAAGAAAAATACAAATACAAATATTATAGACAACACGACTTTTCTAGTATATTGTACAAGAAGTTCAGTCAAATCAACTGATTTTCTGGACATTTCAACCACCCTTCAGTACAATTCACAGAACTCGTATTTTCATACCCTTATAAATTTTATTATAAGATATAGGTGAAATATGTACCGAAAATCAGTAGCTTCAACTGAACGCCTTGTAAAATATACGAAAAAGTCATGTGGTCAATATTTCTACAAATCGTTTTGTAAATTTCAGGGATATTTTTTTTTAATGTTGCACGATTCATAAATATGTTAATCGGCAATATAAGTTTGATAATTTATACTTTTACAGGGTTTATACTCATTTTTGCCCACCAAATCCCAGGTTATTTTCCGGTTTTTCTCCGGTTCGAAATATCAAGTCTCTTCTTACTAAAAGCACAAATAAAACGCATCTATCCTAACATTTTCCTATGTGTAATTTTGGGTATTGTGATATATTGTGATATTGTGATGATATTTAAAAACAAAAAAATATTTTTATAATTTATGGTGTCGAGTAGAAATGTAATAATTTTTAAAATGGTTTTTTGTAATACCTCTTTAACATTTAAGCAATAATGAATTGTTAATACCAAAGTAATTGAAAATCACATCAGGTATAATTCTCATCAATAATCTTAAGCTACTAACTCAATAACTTAGTTCAGCAAAACTCAAAACGATTTAAATTTTTTATTTGTTATTCATAATAATTATAATAATAATTCAAACAAGGAATTTTCGAAAAATCTTGATTTAATAGATGTAAATAATCTAAAAAGGGTATTAAACAAATATCACTAATCTGTATGTCCTAATTTGGAAAATACAACTTTAACTTTTGTTTTAAAAACCTTGATTTTTAAAGAAGTAAACAAATTATTAAATAGTTCAAATTAAAAAGTTCTTGTGTAAAAAAGTAGAACTTCATAATAAATAATTATTAATTATTATATTTCTTTGAGAATACAATTTGTTCAGAGACTTCAGAGCATGAACATTCTTCTTAATTCTTATACAGTATTTGAAATGTTATAACTTCCAAAGTTTGAAATATTTTGGTAAGTCTTCTTTCTAGTCCCCCCCTTCCCACCAAAAAAAAATCCAAAAAATTAATAATCTGTAAAACTCACGTTCACAACTGATTCGATTTTCGTTCTGTTAAAAACACATATACTAACGTATTCTCAGGTGCTGGTTATAAATATAATTTCTAAAATATTTTCAAATGACATTTTAAAGATAAATTTGAAGAAATAGTGATCAAATTGCCAAAAATAGCAATTATTTTCAATTTTCCAACGGTAAAAAAGGTAGGATGGTGACAGAACTTTCCCCCTTCCTTTCCCAGCTCGAAAAATTACCATTTTAAATAAGAAAATATTGTAAATCAATTATAATTGAATAATGAAATAACAAAATTAATTTAGCATAGTATAATTTTAATGTTAATTGTATCAATTCTTACTTTTATAATATTTGGACATTTCAAATCAATTAACTGTGAAATATTAAAATTAACCAACAATTAGTGAGATTCATTAAAATAATTCCAATCTATTAATATTTGACATTATTGAAATCTTTTATTAGCTTTTTTCAATATAATACATTTCTTCTTATACTCTTTCGTTTTGAAATTTGATTTAAAACCAGTATATTATTTATAAGTTTTTTTTAAATCATTTTTTTCAGAAAAATACATATGTTTTTGTAAACATATAATAAAAGTGAGTATAAAGTGATTATAATTCCATGAAAAGAACTAAAACGTTGAAAAAATCAGTTTCTTAACAAAAAAATTTGATTATTTTTGCAGTTTTTGACAAAAACACAAATGTTTTTTGGTCACTTCCGATTGATATCATACTTTTGGACTAGAAAGAAGATTTTGCAAAAGGTTTAAAACCATGTACAAGGAAAAGTCATCAAAATAAATCTGTTCGTGTTGTTATCACGATTAGTAAAAAATATCACATTTCCGAAAACTTTTAACGTGATTCCCGGTTCAAATTTGTATTTGCGCTTTTATTTTAATTCCCGGCTCTTTCTCGGTTTGCCCCATTTGTAAACACCCTTTTTTATAAACTAAATCCAAATTGCACTGCGCAAAAATGATCTAAGAACGGTTTTAAAATTATTATTCCCAGCAAATTTTTATAGTGTAGATCCTTTTTTAAAGAGACATCTGCACATGATTTTTGAAGTGAATCCTGGAGCAAAAAATTTTGAAAGAAAGGTCCTCCGGCGGTTCTACCCTCCATATATATAGTTTTTTTCTTAACTAAATCAAATGGAACAAATCCAATTCTTGAATGTGCAATCACGAGCTAAGAATCATACAAATTTCCATCCCCAAGGTTGGGGCGTGTCCAGTTTGTATCTGCGATCCGAGGGATGACCATCCTTGATGTCCAGGGGTTGACGATGTCCCCCTCCCCATTTTTATATATACAATATTATACCTCTGACCATCGCACCTCGTCGGTGGGAACGAAAACCTGATTGCGGGAATCGCGGCCAGCAGGTTCCGTTCTTCCGTTCTCTCTCATTGAGAAGTAGAGGCCGAAAAGTGCGACCAGCGACCTATGCTGTCCAGTTAGACATATGGACGCCGCGATCAGCCCGTCATGGGAAACCAGACGAACCGGACGACCTGGTCAGCGGAACAGCTTTTGATAAAGTGAAGCGGCTACCACGTGGATGTGGAAGAATCTCGCGGACGTTCTTCCAGAACCAGATTTTGCTTACATACGTCATATATGTATACGTATAGGTATATATGTGCAAAAAGACAGAGGAACAGACGGACAGGCACGCACGTGGCGTGACAATGCGAGAGGAGAGCATGTAGCACGTACCACGTTCATATACATATTATATGTACTAAGGGCATGTGCTAACGGCAAATTGTAGTCACCATAGTGCCATCGACAGTTAACGCCTTCGAAAACTTCCACGACGGTTAGTCGAGCAGCGTGCCATCCGGTTATTGAAGTTTTCAAGAGAATGCTAAACACAAACGCATTTTACCGTTGCAGTCAATGTAAATCTGCTCAAAGAGCGTAAAGCTTTCAAGTCTAAACTCTAAATCGTTTTGATGACGCAGGATCGATCGAAAGTTTTAAGAGTTGACCAAGAAACCGATTCTCTGAGAATGGCAATTATATCCGAACTCAAGAGAAACAAATATCAAGGTCTATGGCTTAATGTAAACATTTTTTTAAGAAGAAAATTAGAAACACAATACTAACAAGTCAATCTGTGCAAAAATTTATTTTTGAAACAAAAAGGCACACTTTTAAGATTTTAAATAAATTTAGATTGATTGAATATCTTGGGAACACAAATAAAAGTGATATAGATACTGTAAATTCAGTTCTCTCCTTATCTTATGGTCTGATTAAAGCACACAAAGTTGATTATCCATTAAGACCTGTAATATCAACAATAGCTTCTCCGACAAGAAAATTAGAAGAATTACTTAGTAACATCATTAAAAAATCAATTACAATTTCAAAAAACACAGTAAAAAATGGTACAGTTTTTCTTGAACTCATTAAAGGAATTACACTTCCTCATGATTATATCCTAGCTTCTTTTGATATAATTGCTATGTTCCCGAACATTCCTTTAGATAAAGTTAAAAAATCGATTGAAAAAAGATGGGAATACGTAAAGCTACACACTAAAATTCCATTTAAAAAGTTCATTGAAGCAATCGATTTTGTTTTTTATTCGATTTATTTTCAATTTGATGGCAATTTTATAAACAAAAATTTAGAACACCAATAGGATCTGTTCTCTCACCTATTTTGACAGAAATAGACATGGAGGATTTAGAAAATACAGTTTTCAACAAAATGGAAAATTTACTTAACGACAAATTAGAAAAAGTAGGATTTTAATGCCTTTTCTATGCGAGATATGTTAATGATTCTGTTCTTTGTGTAGAAGCAAGTAAAATCAATATACTTTTAGATGCCTTTAATAGTATACATCCTAGATTACAATTCACTTTAGAATTAGAAAAAGAAAATAAGCTAAATTTTTTAGATTTAACTTTGATTGAAACAGATGATGGTAGAATTATCACGGATTGGTACAGAAAACCATAAATTTCATCGAAAAACATATAAACAACAGAATTCATGAGATAAATCAGAAAGAGAACGTTTTAATTAACACAGAGACAATAGAATTTGATAAATATAACACGGTTGTTTTACCTTATTTTGATAAAATTTCAAAATCCTTGAGATCTTCACTAGGAAAAATGGGTTTACATACAATTAATAGAATTCCATTCAAAAGTAACAGAACTGTTAAATTGGGAAAAAATGTACGTGACAAACTGGAAAAACAAAATGTAGTTTATAAAATAAAATGTTAAAGTTGCAAGGCAGTATATATAGGCCAAACAAGGAGACCACTAAGAATCAGGACAGATGAACATCAAAATAATTTTCATAGGAATCAGAAATATCGTAGTGTGCTGTCGAAACATAGATTCACACATGGCCATGAGTTCGATTGGGACGGTGTAAGAGTTCTATATAATGAAAGGAACCAAAGAAAAAGGGAATTCATGGAAATGTTATACATAAAGAGAGAGAGAGAGCAATAATGCAATCAATTTGAAAAGAGACCTTTCGAGATATAACAAAGCCTTTGATAGTTTTATCGAATTTTTATAGGAAAAATTGGAATTTTTCGTATTTTAATGTTCTGTTTATTGTCAATTAAAACAAGTATTAAAGTGCATACAAGATTTCCGAAATATTAAGGATTTACACTTATACCGAAAATTAAAAGTCAAAAATTCATCCAAAAATAAAAAATTATGTAAATAACAGTACGATAAGAAACTTCAGTCTCATATGTACATACATTACTAATATTAAGCATAAGTTAGAAATATGTGTTCGTAGTATCCTATAAAATTATACCCTGATGAGATCTAAAGTGATCTCGAAACATGTTGGTCCCTAAATTGTATAAAAAGGACGGAGAAAGAGAAAGGAAAAGAGAATGAGGATGGCTTGGTTGTCTCTTTCCTAATTCTCTCCCTCTTTTTTCCTCTTGTTATATACTTGTCTCAAACGAGCCGATTATAATGTTTGTTTGGAAACATGTTTTGAGGCCTTTCTATGCAATTCTTTTTGCATATATTGAACTTTTTGAATATGTTTTTTCAAAACAACTGATTTTTGGATTCACAATGTTTCTGAGCCTTTTTGTTTCAAAAATAAATTTTTGCACAGATTGACTTGTTAATATTGTGTTTCTAATTTTCTTCTTAAAGAAAGTTTTAATTTCACCCGAGTCTTGGAACATGGAATGCGATTGAATACTGTTTTCGGGATTGTATTATGTGTCATACACAGAAAACTACTGGTCTGAAATTTATTGAATCTCACTTTGAGCAATGCAAATTTTCGTTGTGCCTTCATTTGTTTGCGTGTCTTAAAAATGTTGCATTTCAAAGCACCGAATTATGCGTTATCTTTTAGGACCTGCGTTTTACAGTGTAGATTTCAAGAAGCAATGTTTTGTAGAAAAGGTATTCCAAGTTCAGTTAAATTTCTTCCCAAAGAGACCTGTGAATTTTTCAAACGAAAAAAAATTGGGAAGCTTCCAAAGATTTAATTGTTTCAAGATGGAACCTTCTAATGATAAAAGTCGAGCAAGGATTCTAAGAGACTGCTTTAGTTTCTCGCAATGTTTGAAGTTAGGACTTCAGCAACATTATTTTTCTATGTTTTGAGTGAAGTTGTTTTTTTATTTTCCTAATGATGACGTGAATCTGAATCTGATTAAAATGTCGGTAATGAGAATCTTAGATAAAGAATGTACTCTTGGTGAAAAAAAATTTATATTAAAGATATGCTGCTTAATATAGGCCAAAAAATGTCCTTTTGTGTAAAGAATCACCGAACTTTAGCCTATGAATAAAAGTGTAAATATATAAAATTTAAGGCTTTCAGGACATATTTATTTCTTTTAGAAACCTTAGAAATCTTCCATTGAAATAGTTACAACTATGAAAACGTCAAAATTTGAAGGATTGTCTACAAATACGTGTGTGATTTTTGAATTTCCCTACATTTAAACGCCAAATACCTGTAGAGAAAAAGGTTCTATAAGTACTTAATGCCGTTTCCTCGGTGGTTCGGAACCCACCTCAAACTGTAGGTCACCCTCCCACCACCAAGTAAATGGGTGGCGGGTATGTACAACAATATGGTAGACGTAGAGGTACAAGGAAAATGTAAGCCCTTAGGGGGAAATATTAGAAACTTCCATTCCAAAAAAATGAAATTTTAGTCATCACAGAGAAAAATAAGTGTGATGAAGTTATAAATACACGCGTGCGAAGTGCGCGTCCATGTTCCTCGGGTTTTATTTCCTAACATTAAAAATAAAAACAACTTGAAAATTCATTATCAAACTTATTTTTAAATGTTAACTTTGAAGACTTTTTGAAGTAATAATTAATTCTTCTGAATTGAAAACGTTTGAAATTTAAACAATATATACTGAACGATTTTGAATTGCAAACGTTCCAAATCAATCAATTTTAGATAAGGTAAAATTTATTTTTTTAAAAGGGCAATATTTCTAATGAAAAAAAAAGGAATTAAACTTGTACCATTTCCAAATAAAGGCGTTTAAAATTCAATGATTTAAAATTGAAAGTGTTCGAAATTGAAAAAAATGTGCATTTACAAGCTCGCAAAATTGAAAAATATCAGACTGAAAATTTGAAAATTAGACAATTTCATTAAAAAATAGTTGAAATTGTGTTATTCCTAATTCCATGCGTTTAAAATTAAACAAATTTATTTTGAATTGAAGAATCTCGAAACTAAATGATTTTAGATTAAACTTTCGGAAATATGACAATTTCTAAACGTTAAAAATTGAATATTTTCAGGTTAAAATTTTGAAAGATGAATCATTTAAAATTTCACGAAATTGAAATCATATTATACATATGGAGCGTTCAAAACTGAATAATTTAAAATTGGAAACTGTTGCATTTAAATAATATTCAATTCGAAGCTATTAAAATTTGATAATTTAAAATTGAAAACTAAATTGAAAGTTTAAAAGTCAAAGCTCATTAAATTCTAGAATTTAAAATTGTTATTACATAAAAAAATTATTATTTAACATTAAAATTAATAAGATAAATTTTCCTAAGGTCAAACAATTAATTCACCATAATCTTCACCATTCAAGATGAAAAAAAAAATTATAAACCTTTAAAATTAAAATATTCTGAAAAGTCGTAAACATAAACTAATTTAAAATGTAAAACATTACACATTTTGAAAATTTACTACGGAACGTTGAAACTTAAACGAATCCGAACTTCATTTAAACGGAAAAATTTCAATTACCAAGAATTGTGATATATAAAAATTATTTTACACTCAAAATCTTTAAAATTCTAATTATTTTCAGTGAATATGAATCGTTTAAAAACTAGCAATTTTCAAATTGTTGATCATACTTTTCAAAATGTAACCGTTTCAATTTTAATTGTAAAATTAAAACTTATGAAAGGGAACAATGGAAAATTCAGAACTCTAAAATTGTAGTAATTCAAAATTAAAGTAGTTACTCAATTACTGAGGTATCAATTTTATATGGTTCAATTTTTATCTATTATGATTTTACACATCACAATTAAAAAATTTTTTTAATTCAAATACTTTAATTTTTATCACTTCCTTCAGAATTACTATTCATTTTCGAAATTTTCCAATCAAATATTTTTGATTTTGAAATAATTCATTTGTTTAAATCTTCAACTGAAAATTGGACAATTTGAAGATATTACATTGAAAATTAAAATTAAAAATAATAATACAAAACAAGATAGCTATATGATTCCAATTTTTTTAATTGTATTGTAAGCCTTTCGATCCAAAATCGCTTGTTTATTTGAGTTTGAAATTTCTTTCAATACAAATAAAATAAAAACAGAACCCTTAATTTAAAAGAGCTAAATTTAATTTTCATTTTCATTTTGGACCTCCTTGCTTTAGAAGCAAAAAACTTTATTTAAAAGGCCTAAAAAATTAACGGTTTTACAATTGCGCATTAAAAACGCAATTATATGTTTTCTAATTGGAAAATACAAACATAATTGAATTCAAACTAGGAGCGTTAATAATTAAACAATACCAAACTTCATTTCAAAATTGAAGCAATTAAACTTTTTTTTTTAATTGAATCATTTTAATCTTAAGCACAAAATTAATAATTTGATACTCAAGAGGAGCAACTTCATGTTGAATGCAATTTTATCAAAATGTGAAACTGTCGTATCCTAATAAAATATCACTCTAAGTTATTTCAAAATCACTATCTCTTTAGAAAAGATTCAATTATCGTCTGCTATCGCGAACCTGGGTATGCAAAGTGCATTGCTGTCATTATAAAAATCATCATCAATGAATTTCAAAAACAAAGTATGGTACAATATCGGTTGTTGGATTACTTATCGGGAAGAGGAAAAATCCTTGATTTAGTTACATGCTATTTTCAAGTAATGGCGGAGTGAATTATATTGAAAAATCGTCTAAAAATGGTTTGGTAGAGGTTTTCTAGAACTTCAAAAAGAAAACAAATACTAAAAAGCCAACAAATGTAGGTGCAGTATTTTTCTTTAGTTTCTCGTTATAAAAAAAAATGATTGTCAATATCAGCATGATGAAAATTTTGTTTAATTTGCAAATTTAAGGCCAAAATTACTGTATTTGCAAATTTAAGACCAAAATTACTATTTTTCTAATACTATTGTTACAGTGATGATAATCTAATTTTTTCACATACCATAGCTTCAAAATTTAAATCATACTGTAAGCTTTAATAGTATTTACTTAATATTTTTAAATCATTCTCTAATCATTTTTTTACTTTTTGTAGTACTATATAACCTTGACCAAATAGCTTTTTATTGATTTTTTCTAATAATTTACTTTGCTAGTACTTAAAAACACCAAGTAACTAAAAGAAGGATCATTCTTTTTTCCGAGAGTAAATTCACCATCTGATATGCTTTCATATTTTATATTTAAAATTCTTCAATAATGATTTTTCTAAGGACAAAGCGAGCGAAACATAGGAGCTTCAATATGGACAGAATGAATGAATAGTAGATTATTATTATAAATAATAATGATGATAATAATGGTCACATCTAAGGTTATTTAAAGGGTGGCAGTAAAATCCAATTCACAATCAAAATTAAGACAAAAACCACTTCCGAAATCACGTATTGTTGATTTAAATAAAAAAAAATTGAATTAGAAAATGTTATTCAGTTTCTAGGAAATAGATGTGTCAGTTGACAATCTCAAAGTGCCAGTGACCACAACATAGAATTGGCTAGGCTGTGGATTGCGATAAAAAATTTAATCCTCAATTTCAATAAAAAATTCACTCTCGAGATATTGAGTTTCTGAATGAGATTAAAAAAATATTGATATAAAAAAAGAACAAATTTTGAGTTAATCGTCCATGAATGTTGAGGTTATACAATTTCACAGGTTTCGAAAATCGGATATCGGTATGGCGATTGCAAATCAAATTTTCAATTCTTCACAAAAATAAAAACTTGCTCCCGAGATATGGGGAAGGTAAAAAAGAATTACAAATATTTGATACAAACAAATTAGTCTGTGTCAAAAAAATCAAAATTTAGTGTGACAACGTACAGAGATGCTTCTTCGGTAAAAGGACTATAAAGCAGGGTGTCTAGTGTCCTGGAAATCCCTGAAAACCTGGAAAAGTCCTTGAATTCGTTTTTACCTGGAAAACCCTGAGAAAGTCCTTGAATTTTGCTCATGATTCTGGAATTTTTGTTCTGAAAAAAAAGATTACCTTTTGAACAAGAGATTGTTTATTTTATCACGTTGAAAATCACGAAGCTACAATCGAAATGGTATTTGAATAATAATGGTTAGAGCAAATAAAAAAATTGGTCGGGGTAAAGCTAGAGCATTTTGAAAATAAAGTTTGGGACTACCCTGATATAATGTTTTTGTTAGTAATTTATTTGCCTTGTATTTTTATTTCTTTTCTTGCAGTTGCTTCATGCTGACGACTGTAATTTTAGTGAAGAATTTTATTATTTGGTTGCAAATTCAACCATTTTTATTAAAAAGTCATACTTTTTATTTGAAATATCTACTATTACATTAATCGTTGAGAATTCATATTTGTTGGTTAAAAAGTAATTTTTTTAACTAAAAACGTAACTGTTTCATTTTTGTCTAAAAATTGATATTTTTTAAATTGAAAATTCAATTACTTGGGTAAAACTTGAACCACTTTGTTAAAAATTTGTTTCTTTGATAAAGGGTTGATCTCTTTGATTGAAAATTTAAATATTTTGCTGAAAATTCTTTTTTTCATTTAAAATCAATTTTTTAACTTTTCTCTCTTTTGATTAAAACTGCAATTCTTTGGTTAAAAATTAACTTTTTTGTTGAAAATTCGTATTTTCGGGTTTAAAATGCGGTTTTTTGCTTGAATGTTCAACAATTTTTTTGACATTTTTTCCTGTCTTGGCTGAAAAATCTTTATTTGTTGAAAATTCGTTTTTTTGATCAGAAAATTCGTCTCTTTGGTAGAAAATTAATAATTTCGAGTTGAAAATTCAACTGTTTTGTAGAAAATTGGTTGTTATTTGTTTGTTAAAAGTTGACCTACTTTATTAAACATTCATTCTTTGGTTGCAGAATTGCAGATTCATCATTTTTAGTTAAAAATTCAATTATTTGTTTGCAAATTGGTTTATTTGGTTGAAAATTTGTCTTTCTTGGTAGAAAATTAATTTTCTTTGTTGAAAATTCGTCGTTTTGGTTAAGAATTCATCTTTGTAGGTGAAAAGTTGAACTATTTGGTTAAAAATTTAACTATTTTGTTGAATTTTGTTTTGTTTTGAAAATTCAACTCTTTGGTTGAAAATTTAATTTGGTGGGAAATTCATTTTTGTAATTTCAAGTATTTTATTAAAAAATCATCATTTTTAGTTGAAAATTCAACTTATTTGTTGACAGTTTTATTATTTTATTGAAAATAAACCTAAATCAGCTTGAAATTCGATAACTTAGTGAAATTTCAACCAATTCTAAAAAAAAAAATCTGCCCGCTTCGCGGGCACATTCTCATCGCGCGCTTCGCGCGGGGCTCGCTTCGCTCGCAAGTTTGAGCGCGCCTAGGGCGCGCAACTGTTGGATCTCGCGCTTCGCGCTCGATTATGTATGCACCTCGCGCTACGCGCTCGGGCGTATCTACATCGCGCTTTACGCTCGGTTGCTCTAGATTTTTGAACTTCGTGTTCGACTTCGATGAAAAGAAAAAGTTTGTTTGCAAATATTATAAAATTATCAAAACCTCTACATATTAAGTGATTGTTAAATTTGTTTTTATTTTAGACTGAAAAGGAACTTCATTTACTCAAGGTTCTATCGACCTTAAGGAACACATTCTCATCCAGAAACTCGCGCTTCGCGCTCGATATTTGATTTGAAAATCATTTGAACCTTGCGTTCCACGCTCGGTTCTGTGCATTTGATTTTTCTATTTTCAATGCTGTTTTTTACGAATAAAACAAAAACTACGAGTCATATCAAAAAGTGAATGATAAGAAATTTGTAGATCTTTTTTGGGTGCACAATTTTGGTCGAATGATCTTTTCTCGTATCTTGCATAGTTTCACAGCAAAATGGAATTTTTGATTATTTTTTTGTGCGATCAAAATTTGTTTTTTTTTATTTTTCAAAAAATTCAAAAAGTTGTTATGAAAATATTATAGGGTGTTCAAAAAGCAACGTTTTTCTCCTTTTGACTTTTTTTCATATCGTGCGTTTTTCGGCTTAAAATGTACATTTTCGTTTGTTTTTTGGAATTTTGAAACTGCTATAACTCCAGTAATTTTTGTTTTATCACGAAAAGTCATTAGAATATTTTGTTCGTCATTTTGCGTACTACTAATAACCATACATAGAATTTTTAAATCTTCAAAAAAAGTGGTCTCAAAAATTTTCAAAATGTGCTCACTTTTTGAATTTTCATCCAAAATAGCTGGTTAACGAACTCGTTCTCTATTTTTCGGCCATAAAAAAGTGTGCCAAAGCTCAATCAAATCTGATCATTTTTTCGAAAGTTATCGTGGCTACAGACAGACAGACAGACTACAGACTACAGACAGACAGACACCTTGGTAAAAACCGTTTTTTCTGGCTCAGGGGGTCTCAAAACGTGGAGATTTGATGAAAACCGACTATGTCAAATTTTACATAAAACCAATACCTTCTCATTAGAATGAGAATGTAAAAATCTCATTACACACTGTGTTGAACTCGCTTTGATATTATAAACAGCAAATAATATTGAATTTCAAAAATTTCATTAAATTGTTTTTAAAGTTGAAAACAAGAGAAACTTTGTATACTTTCTATCGTAGCGTCGTGATATTTCACCTTGATAAAATGAACAATGCCAAAAAAAAAACGTTTATTTCTATAAAATCAGATTTTAGGGGCGTACGAGAAATTTCTCATATGACATTTTCAGTTCCACTAGACCTACAATTTCTACTATGTTTCGTGGAAAGTATTTTTTTACTGTAAAAAAGTACCTGGAAAAATATATTTTTTTGTCCTAGAGAACCTGGAATATTATTAGTTATTTTAGTTATATAGACATTATTATTCTACCTACGCTTCAAACGGACTCACCCTATCTCTAACCTAACAAACTCTCTTCTGAAAAGTTTCAAACGCAAAAGAAGCTCGTTTACCAAGCCCCAAAAAAATGTTTCCCCTCCTTTAAGATTTTCGCGCAACGGTTTTTGGTCTTTCATATTGTCCGATAGGAGATGACGCAGATACTGGACACGGGTCACAGTTGAGAATTATTATTGCGAGCTTAACAAAACTCGTCCTTCTTTCTTCCTTTCTCATCGTACTCTCTGAGAGTGCAGTTACTGTCCAGTTCTCACCAAAGGGGGTAATACAGCTCGACAAAACTCACAAGAAGTTACCCAGTCTGGACATCCACACATCTAAACACGTACAGGTAGAAATGTGTACATGTGGTCTACCTAGGACCCGGGGGGAGTGAGGACAGACCCATGCAACACGTGAAACTGACCAATAGATCCGGTTTAGCAAGTTTCCGGATTCCGGGGTCATCGCTGCGCGGGACCGCAACAACCTCTTCGGAAAGGGAGGCAATGAGTCCCCTCTGCTACTGGGCAACTGGGCGCCAACCCTTGCCACTTAGGACCTGCAGAGTTCATACTGTTTAGAGTTAGAGGTGGCGGTGAGGTCCCACCAACCCCCTGTCCTCGAGGATGTCCATCCGCATAAATTATCGCTCGTCGAAATCCGGTTTTTGATAATACCGGACACCCCACACCAACCCTAGTCTCCATTATTGTATATAGACTTTTCTACTTACGTGACGAGTAACCTGCTTTTTCCTGGGAGAAACTGTACTTGATTTATATTCAAGGACAGAAGTGCCCTTGGGTTTTTGCCAGATGTGAACCATTTATGTTTTTTAATTATTTTGTCCTTTGGAAATGTATGTATGCTTTCGATAAACCACGCAGATGTGACTTTTGGAACCATGTAAAATAGAGTTCTATCTCACGCAGGAAAAAACTGAGAGTAATCTTTACCCGGATTTCAGAGTAAAGATTTCCTCAGCCAAAATTACCCCAGGCGGGTAATTTTTAGTGTTTACCTCGTTTACTTCGAGGGTCGTTTGACAGCTCTGTAGAAAGTTGCCATGACCATCTTTATGAAGTTAAAAGTCGAATTTATCCGATTTGGTAGTTTCACTATCACCGTCAGCTAACTTCACTTTTTGGAGGTTGTGCAGAAATTACGTAAAGTCTTCTGGGTGGGAGGTATGTGGTCAAAAGCATTTCTTACGTAATATATTTTTAAGTTTGCGAATTACAAAAAAAATTTTTTTTTATTTGTATTGGTGTTGTATGTATGATCTCATGTATGCCCATGATCTCGGAGGAAGTAAGCATGGCGCTGGTCTTATAATTTACATTACAAATTTTTTCTGAAAATGTTATCAAAATTGATTTTACCAAATTGAAAATGTTTTACTACATTACGAAACTATTACGAAACTCTTTACGAATATGCATACCACAATATTGTGAATCAATCTAATCTTGAGCTTTTGACTGATGAGGTCCGACGTCGACGGACGAAACTGTATTAATTTTTATACTAAATAAATCAGGCCAGTAGACAAAAAACATTTAACATCTTTCTAATTACTAAAAAAGAAGTTCAACAGATTGTATTGTAAGCAGCTGTTTGTCAGCTCCATCTAGTAAATATAGTAGCTGGTACATTAAATGTGAATGAATTTTATGTTGCTTTATTGATAATTGTAACAGTATTATTTGTAATTTACCTAATAATATTAGTAGTAATTAGTAATTATGAATGTTGTTTCGTTAGACCGATTAGATATTATAAACAAGTTGATTAAACTGGTTGAGGCCTAAAACTTGTTTACATACAGTACACCTAGTAACATGAGTATCAATATTAAATGCAATAATTATAAATCCAAAAATAATAAATAAATGATGAAATAAGGAGTTATCCACAAAGTAGGTAAGATTTTTTTCTGAAATTTTCACACTCTGAGTAGTCCGAATTTAAAAGTGTGTTGTGCGAAGTCAAAAATTGTGCAACGGAAAACTAACTTTATTTTCTAAGCAAAATTTTCAGTTTTCTATCCTAATATTTTAAAAGTATTAAAATTATTATATATTTATTTATTTATCGCAGGCTTTACAGTCCCTCCCCTATTCCCCGCTTTTGACTTTATCACTTTTCTTGTTTTTCCAATAAAATGCGAACTGAATTAATAGAACCCAATAAGAAAATCTAACTTTAGTTGAATTTTGTTCAAATTTCAATTTTTGGCCGCGCGACTACGTCTACCGAAATTTCAGCACGTATAGTCGGTTTTTTCGGTGCAAATACCCGAACCTAGAAAAGGGAAAATTCAACAATTTTTTCAAAAAACTATGCTTTTTAGTTAAAAATTCAACTGTTTTGTTAAAAAAAAATTTACATTCTAGGGCTAAAAATGTAACTTATTTCTAGAAAAGTCGTATTTTTTTCTCGAAAATTCAACAATTTAGTAGAATATTTCACTACTTGGTCAAAAGTTGAACGTTTGGTTTCAAAATTCATCTCTTTTTGTAGAAATTTAATATTTTTTTGTTAAAAATGCAACTGTATAAGTAATAAATGAAACTGTTTTGGTTGAGAATTACATTCTTTGTTGAAAATTCACATTATATATAGTGTTAAAAATTCAACCCAAAAAAATCTCACTAAAATTTCATAAACTTATAGGGAACAAACATACATATAAAATTAGTTTTAGGAAATAAAACTTATTAATAACAATAAATATTTAATTTTACAAACCTTAAATTTACAATCATTTTATAATTTCTGAAGGGGCTAAACTGTTGCGTAGTCCGACACACTTTGTGTAGTCCGAATTTAAAAGTGTTTAGTGCGAAATAAAAAAGTTTGCAATGGAAAATTAACTTTCTTTTTTCAGCAAAATTTTCCGTTTTCTAACCTCATATTCAAAAAGTTTCAAAATTATTATATTATTATATATTTATTTATCGCTTTTCCCCTTTTTCTTGTTTTTACAATACAATCCAAACTAAATTAATAGAACCCAATTGGAAAATCTGACTATTTTTGGTTGAATTTGGTTCGAAATGTAATTTTTGGCTGTGACCACGCGTGCCGAAATTTTTGCACGTATAGCCGGTTTTCGGTGCAAATAGCAGGACCTAAAAAAGGGGCTTTTTGAACCGAAATTTAGGTACAAATATCTGGATTTTATCAATACACGTAGAAGCTGCCCTATTTTGTTGAAAATTCGTCTCTTCTTTAGTTTCTTATCTAAATTTTGTTTAATGCAGCCACTTTGTTGAATATTCGAACGTTTGGTTTCATAATTCATCTCTTTTTGTAGAAACTTCATCTTTTTTGGTTATAAATGCAACTGTCTAATTAAAAATTGAACTGTTTCAGTTGAAAATTATCTTTTTTGTTGAAAATTCACATTCTAGGGCTAAAAATTCAACTTATTTCCAGAAAATTCGTATTTTCTTTTCGAAAATTCAACAACTTAGTAGAATATTCCACTACTTGATCAAAAGTTGAATTACATTGTTAGAAATTCATAATTTTTTTAGTTGAAAATTCATAATTTTCGTTAAAAATTCATCATTTCTTTGGTTGGAAATTGAATTATTCCGTTAAAAATTCTTTTTTTAGTAGCAAATCAATTTTTGAAATTTAAGATTCGCCTTTTTTTGTTAAATTCAACTTTATTTAATTTGAAATTCATATCTTTTTTAGTAGAAATATCAACTGGTACGCCTGCTCAGAACCAAGTTTCACTTAAAAGAGCAGGCTAAAGTTGGTACCAAATTATGTTTTGGGGATGCCTTCTGTGTATTTTTACCGAATATAAAAAAATCGTTAGGCCCCCTTTTAAAATAACTCGATATTTTTATTTTTTTCATCAATTTATGTGATTTTTTCGGAAGGAACAAATAATAAGTAAAGATTTCTCTAATAAAAAACTTTTAATTTTGCGTCCAATAGAAGTTACCACGTGATTAATATTTATTGACTTTTTCTTCTTCCTTTTAGATTTTGAAAAATGTGTGAAAGACATCAGTTTTTTTTTTAAATTCTGCGTTTTTGGTTCATTTTACGTAAAACTTCTAGAAGAAAAAGAACAGTTCACAAATTTCTGAACAATTAAAAAAAATGGGCAAGCATAAATATTTTTGAAGTTATGACTTCTTAAAGAGATTTTGCAGTAAAAAAGAACGTTAAATCTTTTCCTTTTCGAATAATATCTTGTCCCCTACACATCCTATATAAAAGTTGTATAATAACGAATTAATGCAGATTAAATCATCTTCAAACTAAAAAAAGTTTAAAAACAATAATTCGATAATTTAATTATTTCTAATAAGCTGTATTTCGTCGGTCTTACCCCGCATATGGGGGCAAGACCGAATTTTTTTTTATGAAATAGAAATATCTTAGGATGTGAAAATTATATGGTTTAATTTATTGATATTTTATGCATTGGAAAATTTAATTTTGAATACATGCAACAAGAAGTAAAACCTCTTTTTATTCAAAATCGTGAAAGCTGTGGTATGACGTCTCATTCGTTGAAATTCTGTTAGGTAGTTACAGGTGCAGATGACACGTGCAGATTGGTTGCTCTTGCCCCCATAGTGAAGCCTCACCTTTTTTCTAAATTCAATCGACTTGGAATAAGTTTAATTTTTATAATTACTTCATAGAATAATGTTTCATCTACCAGTAGATCAAATTTTCATGCTTTAATTATTTCAATTAATGTTGCAAACGTATTATTCCTTCCAGCACCATTTCTCCAATAAAGTAAATCATTTTATAGAAAGAAGAATTAAAATGATTAGGAAATAGCAATGTTATTTGCAAAGTCGCTCTTGCCTCGCTGCCCGGTGGGAAAAAATGACTTATGGTTCGAAATAACGTACAGCCCACAGACATTAACCGATTGGGGCAAAAAAATTTGAAAAAAGCTGATAAAATTTCAAAGGAAGTAGTCAAACCTGATTTTTGATTTAGATGCTCAATTTTTTTATAAATAAACAAATATGACGAAAAAATAGCAATTTTTTCTATTTGATATGTTCCCGTTGCTCATCAGTGATAAGAAAATTGTTGTAATCACCTACGTTTCATAGATTTACATTACATAAAGATATTCGACTAAAATATAATGAGCACAAAAATTTGTTATAGAAAAATTATTTGTTGGAAATGTGTTTTCTATAATATTTAATAATTTTACGTTTTTTTAAGTTATATTGCAAGAAATTTGGATGAAAAAAATATTATAATAAAGAAAATTTCTCTTCAAAATTTAAGATTATTCTTGTTAATATTATAAACAAATTCATTAAACACATGCACTATCCAGGCATTTGTTGAGAGAAAAATTGCTTTTTTTTCAATTTCAATTTTTTTTAAATCAGGAACCTTATGATAATTTAAGCAGAATTGAAATTTGTTGATAAATTTTATGATTTTATTAAACAAATGCCTTATTCGGGCATTTTTTGACTGAAAAATTAGTTTTTTTTCAATGCCAGTCCTTTTAAATGGGAACTTCATATGATAATTTTAGCAACATTCATGATGAGCGGATTAATTAAATGATTTTTTCAACCAAATGTAATAAACAAATACATTATTTAGGCATTTGTCGACAAAAAAATTCGTCTTTTTTTGACGACAGTTTTTTTAAAATTACGAACCTTATGATAATTTCAGCAAAATTCATAATTTGTTGATAAATTTTATGATTTTTTAAAGCAAATTTATTAACCAAATGCATTGTTCGGGCATTTGTTGACGGAAATATTAGTTTTGTTTTTCAATGCCAGTCCTCTCATTTGGGAACTTCATGATAATTTCAGCATCATTCATAATGAGTCAATAAATTTAGAGATATTTTTTTGCAAATTAAATAAAAAAATGCATTATTCGGTCATTTGTCAACAGAAAAGTTAATTTTTTTATATACGTCCTTTTAATTTTATGCTTTTCTTAAATAAATTTAATAAACAATGCATTATTGAATGAATATTGCTTAAATTATCATGAAGTTCCCAATTAAGAGGACATAAATAAAAAACATCTGCCCGCTTCGCGGGCACATTCTCATGGCGCGCTTCGCGCGCGGCTCGCTTCGCTCGCAAGTTTGAGCGCGCCTAGGGCGCGCGACTGTTGGATCGCGCTCTTCGCGCTCGATCATATATTTATCTCGCGCTTCGCGCTCGATTATGTATTCACCTCACGCTACGCGCTCGGGCGTATTTACAGCGCGCTTTACGATCGGCTCCTCTAGATTTTTGAACGTCGTGTTCGACTTCGATGAAAAGAAAAAGTTTGTTTGCAAATATCATAAAATTATCAAAACCTCTACATATTAAGTGATTGTTAAATTTGTTTTTATTTTAGACTGAAAAGGAACTTTATTTACTCAAGGTTCTATCGACCTTAAGGAACACATTCTCATCCAGACACTCGTGCTTCGCGCTCGATATTTGATTTGAAAATCATTTGAACCGTATGATAGAAACAAAAAAGTTTGAGCGCACTTACGGCGTGCGATTTGGTAAATACACTGAGCGCGCACTTTGTGCTTCGTGTTATATGTTCTTCATATACAAATTACTAAATTTGTATTTGATTTCAAATGAAAAGTAATGATATAATTCAGGCGACAAATTTTATTTTTTTATTATTATTATTATTATTATACCATTAAGCCATTTCCCTTTCGGGGTAGGCGTGACTTGCTCGGTTGGAGAATAGTAGTGTGTATATGGGTATATAGGTATAAGGTAGGTAGGAAAATAGGTATGAGGTGGATAAGTATATAAGTGTTAGGTATATATATTTTAGATTGATCTGGAATTCTCGTGTTATTTATTTAAATGACACGTTTACTCCGCAACACTGCTCCGACCCAGGTTGCTGATCAATCTCTCTAGCGATCACCCCAAGTGAAGAGCCTCACAAAATTGTTATGTATGGTTCTCCACTTGGGCCCATTAGTATCCAAGATCTTTGTTTCAGGCGTCATTCATTCTACTGTCACTCTGTTTACAAACTATTTGTCGCCACACTTTTCTGTCCTGGCATACTACTCTAGCTTCCTTCACGTCCATGCATTTTTTCATGCAAGCTCTTGTGTTCCTATGGCTTCTTATGTCTCTACGGATTAATGTCTCATTTACAGATTCTAACCATTCTTTTGGCGGTCTACCTCTGGGCATTATGCCATTTACTTTACCTTTATACACTTGTTTGGTCAGTCGTTCATCTTTCATTCTTTCAAGATGCCCGAACCATCTTAACTGATTTCTTTCCCATGTGTCAATTATTGTCTCTTTTGCACCACATTCTTTGAGGATTGTCTCGTTTCGGACTTTGTCCATTAGTGTTTTCCCGCATATTATGCGCAGAGGTTTCATGCCGATCGCGTTAATTTTACTCCTGTCCTTTTCTTGACAGGTCCATGTCTCGCTACCGTATAGTACAGTCGGTACGAATATAGAATTGTGTATGGCCATTTTAGCTTTTTTTGATATGTTTTTATTTGTTAGGATGGACCCTGCTCTACCGATAACCTGTTTACCCTTATTTATGCGCCTATCTAACTCCCCATCTATTTTTCCGTCGCTAGTGAATAGACTACCTAGGTATACGTACTTGTCAACTTGTTCTAATCTCTCATCATTTAGGACAATGTTGCACATTGTTTTCTCACTCTTTCCCTCAAACACCATGATTTTTGTTTTATTTACGTTAATTTTGAGTCCCATGTCCTTCATGCTTGTATGAAGTTTATTCAACATTCTTTGCAAGTCCTCGACTGATTCTGCCATAACAATCTTGTCATCTGCGAAAGCTAACCCACGTACCTTAACTGTTTGGAGGTCTACACCTTCTTCGTCGGAGAGTGCAGTTCTTAGACACTTATCCATGAATATGATAAATAGCCACGAGGACATAACGCATCCTTGTTTCACGCCTTGCGTAATATCGAACCAGTCACTCAGTTTCCCGTTTACCCTTACGCTCGCTTTACTGCCTGTATATATTGTTTTTATTGCTTGCAGGAGCCCTCCATTTACTCCGTATTCTTTAAGAATTTCCCAAAGTTTACTTCTATTTACCGTGTCAAATGCTTTTTCTAGGTCAATAAATGCACAGAAAACTTTCTTTCCTACTCTCAAGCTTTTTTCTGTGATCTGTCTTAGGCTAAATATCTGATCTGTACATGATCTTCCTGGCATAAATCCACTTTGGACTTCCCATATTTTTTCTTCTGTGATTTCCATTACCCTACGAATAAGTATTTTTGAGTATATTTTACTTACGGTACTTAGTAGGCTGATACCTCTGTAATTACTGCAGTTGTTTTTATCTCCCTTTCTTTTGTATATTGGTACGATAATCGCTTTTTTCCAATCGTCTGGGACTTTCCCCGTCTCGATACATAAATTTATTAATTCGCACAACCTGTGAGGTATGTACTCGCCACCGTATTTGAGCATTTCAGCACTAATACTGTCTATGCCAGCAGCCTTACCGTTTTTTAAGTTCTTAATTATGTCTCGGACCTCAGTGACACAGACTTTTTCAATTGGGTTTTCTAATGCATTATGTTCTATGTCGCAGTTTTGTTGTCCTATATCTTCACCTCCTAATAGTTCTTTAAAAGAGTCTTTTAAAGCGTCTACTATCCCGTCTATATCATATAGCATTTCACCTTTGCTGTTTCTCATGCTAACAAACTCTGTACTTTTACTTTCCTTCAACTGTTTATATAGTAGTTTCATTATTCCTCCAAAGCCGTTTCGTATTTTGTTCTCTTCTTCTGTTCTGATTTTTTCTTTACTCTCCTTGACTAGTCGTTTCATTTTCCTGTGCCGTTTATCAAAAAAGTTAATTTTTTCATTTTCAATATATTCTTACCACAAAAATTGATTACGGGTTTGTAAGTCTTTTTTGAATGTACAATTTGTGTTCATTTATATGTTTTCGTACCTTGCATTGTTTTTTCAAAAATTTGATTTTTTTTACTGTCAATGTTATTTTCACGAATAAAAAAAAGCCACGCATCCTATCGAAACGTGAGTCACAATAAATTTGTACCTCTCCCTTGGATGAACAAATTTTGTTTCGGTCATTTTTTCGTAGCTGGTAATATTCGTCTGAAAATTTGATTTTTCTATTTTCAATGCTGTTTTTTACGAATAAAACAAAAACTACGCGTCATATCAAAAAGTGAATGATAAGAAATTTGTAGATCTTTTTTAGGTGCACAATTTTGGTAGGATGATCTTTTCTGGTATCTTGCATAGTTTTACAGCAAAATGGCTTTTTTGATTTTTCATTAATTTTTTGTGCGATCAAAATTTGAATTTTTTATTTTTCGAAAAATTCAAAAAGTTGTCATGAAAATATTATAGGGTGTTCAGCAATCAACGTTTTTCTCCTCTTGACTTTTTTTCATATCGTGCGTTTTTCAGCTTAAAATGTTCATTTACGTTTGTTTTTTGGAATTTTGAAAATGCTATAACTCCAGTAATTTTTTTTTATCACGAAAAGTCATAAGAATATTTTGTTCGTCATTTTGTGTACTACTAATAACCGTACATAGAATTTTCAAACCTTCCAAAAAAGTGGTCTCAAAAATTTTCAAAATGTGCTCACTTTTTGGATTTTCATCCAAAATAGCTGGTTAACGAACTCGTTCTCTATTTTTCGGCCATACAAAAGTGTGCCAAAGCTCAATCAAATCTGATCATTTTTTCGAAAGTTATCGTGGCTACAGACAGACAGACAGACTACAGACAGACAGACACCTTCGGAAAAATCGTTTTTTCTAGCTCAGGGGGTCTCAAAACGTGGAGATTTGATGAAAACCGACTATGTCAAATTTTACATAAAACCAATACCTTCTGATTAGAATGAGAATGTAAAAACGAAATTTTCTTTTGACAGGTGCCTGAATAATACGTTTGTTTATTTAATTTGTTTAAAAACATCATAAAATTTATCAAACAATTATGAATGTTGCTGAAATTATCACGAAGTTCCAAATTGAAAGGACTGAAATCGAAAAAAAAAACGTATCTTTCCGTCGACAAATGCCCGAATAATGCATTTGTTTATTAAATTTGTTCGAAAACATAAAATTTATCAAATAATTTTGAATATAGCTTAAATTATCATAAAGTTCCCAATTGAAAGGACAAATGTTGAAAAAAATGAATTTCTCGGTCGAAAAACGCCCGAATAATCTATTTGTTTAAAAAACTCATGAAATGTATCAAAATTATTATAAATTTTGCTGAAATTATCATGAGGTTCCTAATTTAGAAAACTGACATCGAAAAAAAAATTTCTGTCGGCAAAAGTCTGAATAATGCATTTGTTTAGTTTATTTGTTTATAAAATGAACAAGAATAATCTTGAGAGAAATTTTCATCATTATAATATAGTTTCCATACAAATTTCTTGTAATAAAACTTACAAAAACGTAAAATTATTGAAAATTAAACTCTTTGGTTGAAAGTTGAACTAATTCCACTGTTTTTGATTTAAAATAAAAATCTTTCCTTGGTTAATATATCAACTATTACATTCTTTGTTGAGAATTCATCTTTGTTGGCTGTTATTACTTAGTTTAAAGTTGAACTAATTTGTTAATTCATAAGAAACAATTATGACTAAATTCAGCTCTATATGTTATGAAACTTAAAGCCAACTCTGGGTAATGTTTAACTGGAAATGTGAGGGATAAAAAAAAATGATTTTCAGCATTTTTAAAAAACCGAGTCTATAGGTTTATCCAAATTATGTGAGCGTAGAACAAATATTTTCGGTGATCCCAGGGAAACTGGAAAAGGCGGCTGGATTCGACGAAATTCGGTGAGCGTAGACCAAATATTTTCGGTGTCCTTAGACATTTCGTTATTCAAAAAAATATGGGTTTCTGATGAATATGTTGAAAAATCATCGGTACTGAAATCAAAACTGAAATCAAGAAAGGTTAGGAAACGATCTTCGAGATTGTTTAGAAAACACATTAAAACAATACAATTTCAGTCAGATTAACTGGAAAATCTTATACTTCAATTTTGTAGGGTTTCAAAGTAAAATTAATATACATATTATACATATAGTAGCATTATTATACGAGCGCGGAAAAAATTACGTTTGTTTGATTAATATTAAATTGCTATGTTTCTGATTTTAACTCACACAATTATAAGCCCTTTAAATAATACATTCTTAATTTGAATGGTACTGAGTTGAAACTGTTCAACTTTAAAAATTTAATTTGGCCGAATTCAATCAATGTTTTAATTTTGAAGGCGCACGTTTTACAATATTTTGAAATGCGATAAGGAAATATTATAATCTGAAAGCTGAAATTGGCCAATTCTCAAAGAATTTCGGAACCCTACAATTTTAAAATTATTATAATTTCAAACAAATTCGATATAAAATTGTGCAATTTTTAAAGTTTAATCCGAAATTATTTAGTTCGAAGGGTTTAAAAACAATTAGGGAAGGCATTATTATTGTTAATTAGTTACTTTATGGAAGAAAAAATCTTTTCGCGAGTAGACCAACAATTCAAATTTGGTCTATTTAAAAAACTTTCAATTTTGAAGATTTCAACTTAACATTGTTTAAATATTAGGGCTTCCAATCAGTATATGTATTATATATCAATTCTGAAATACTACCCTGATCGACAATCCTAACATAATTTATTCTATCTTTCAACGACATAAAAAATTTTTGAATTTAAAATTTATCAATCGCAAATGCTTCTAATTTTGAATTATTCAGTTTTAATTGACATTCCTGCTACCGTAAATTGATAACCAAAGAATTCGAGAGTTCTAGTCCGTGCTAAATTTATCAAATTTTAATTTAATAAACTTCAGAGAGGGTTAAGCAATAATAATTATACCAGGCTATTTGTACCGAAATTTCGGTACAAATAGCCGGATTTTTTGGTGCACATAGACATTAGATACTGTAATATTTAATTATTAATGTTATGGACAATAATATTTGTTTTCAGTAATATGTGTAAAAATATAAAATTTAATCGGAAAAATAAATTTCGTACTCGAAGTAGAAAAAGTGCCGAAAGAATGAGACGTACTTTCGATTTTGCAGGAAAAATTTCCTCATCCGCATTGATAAAATTTGTGTAAATTTTCGCAGATTTATACAATTTCCTAACTTTTTGGGAATTAACCAATACATTCAGAATACTTGACAATGTTCACGGAACAATTGCGCATTTATTTCGGAAGAAGCTTTTATCCGTCGATTTCGGAAATATTTCCTACTATGTACCAGGACAAATTTCCAAAAATTTTTACAGTGTAGCTAAAGAACTTCAATTGTTTTATTGCCCAAAAAAGATTGTATCACAGGAAATTCTGATTAGAAAATTCCTTCGAAATTTATCTTACCGTTACTCTACAGCGAAACATACGGATATCGTAAAACCCGTTTGTTGTGATTCATGGGGTCTCAAAACGTCGAGAATTGATGAAATCTGGATGGGTCCCAATTCACAATAATTAATACCTACTATCATAAATGAAGAGAATATAAAAATCGACTTTAAAAATATCATGTATTGAAAATCATAACTTAAGCCTAAAATCCTTAAAAAGTCCTGAAGGCAATCTAAATATAAAATTAGAAGAGTAAAATGAAAATAGTAAACATTTTTAAATCCTAAAGGAATTCTAGAATCCTAAGCTTTTTTTTAATCACAGAGAAACTTTTAATTCACGCCATAAAGTCTTTGGCTGAATTTTTATACAAAAACTATAATCATCATTCAGTCTTGTTTCTCGTAATAAATCGTTGTCTCTCTTTAACGTCAGATTAAATTATTTTTTTCTCCTTGTGACAAACGATTAGAGCTGTTTTATAGGCAACTTCTTTTGTAAAATATTTATATTTTAGCCACCTTTGGTGCAGTTTTGTAGATTCCTAAAAAAAAAGACTAAAATAGAAAGACATTACTATCGTCGTCCTCGAAGGACATCAATCTGACATTTAGTGGATAGGAGGTAAGGCTTTTAGTATGTTTCCGAAAATACTCAACCCGCAGGGCAATTTATGACCGAGGCTTTCAGCTTGAATGGCTGAGAGACGGTGATACTTTCAAGATGGTTGAATCAAAAAAAGGAAAAGATTCGAGAAATATTATTTGTGCGCTACATCATTTGTAATTTGTATATCCATTTTTTTGTATTTTATGATGAAATTAGCTTAAATTATCCTTCTTATTATATCGAAAAGTCGTTCAATTTATAACTCAAAGTTACTTTTGTCAAGATCGATATAGATATATAATGAGAATCAACATATATTTGATTTCAAAATTTTCGGGATTCCAAAATTCGATTTGACGCATCTACTATCTACTATTGTGTCAATTCTTTATTTCTAATCATATATAATAATCTAAGATTCATTAATTCTGTCCAAATTTAAGCTACTATGTTTCATTACCAGAAGTAAAAATATAAAAAATATAGTTGAAATGGCAATATATAATTCTGTATACTTATGTACACACACTGTGCTGTACGTTAGCGAGACATGAACCTACCAAGATAAGAGTAAAATTAACGCGATTGGCGTGAAATTCCTGCACAATATTTGCGGTAAAACGCTAATGGACAAAGTCATAAAAATGAACTGTCCTTTAATTTAAAGTAGATAAGCTCTTATAATTCTTATATAAACACAAATTTCAAAAAGAAACTAAATAACAAAAGGGAACATTGTATTTTTATTTTGCGATTCGCTAGCGGAAAAAAGTAAATGGCTAAATTTACTTTTTAATTGAATGATTATTTGGATAGACTTCCGAAAAGGTCAACCAAGAATATTAACTTGATACTTGGCCTAGGGGTTCTTTTCAGACCCAGGTTAAACGCATTGAAAGGATTCATGGCGCAGATTATTATAAATTAGGTTATTAATAATTTTGACTTTTTTTGAAAATTATAATTTTTTTTTAATCTCGAAAAATATTGATGTTGGAAAAAAACGTTTTTCGCAAAAGTTGTAGATCTCATCAAAACACATTTTTTTTATATGTATACTTTTTTTCTAAAATTAATATTTTTCAAGAAAAATGACAAAAATGAATTTTTTATTGTTGAAATATATAATAATGATGGAAAAGAAAAAAGATAATAAATGAAAGAAAGAACGGATGACCTTTTCAATGAAGAGGAAGCAAAAAAAGAGGGGCTGTAGAAAGTATAATTCGAGGGGCGGATTGGGTCATTCAAAAATGCTCAGTTTGATTGACAACCACTGACCCGTAAAGGAAATATTTTCAACAATTTTTTAATGAATGTACTATTTCGTAAATTAAAATAGAGCTGAGCGTTTTGAATCGAAATTTTGATAGTTGGTAAATTACTAGTATTTAAATAATTTTCAGTGCTAGAAAGATCAAAATTATATTTGAGTTTCAAATTATTCATGGAAGGATTTTGTTTGACCTGGTGAATATGCAATAAAAAACCACGCATGCCGACCCCTTTTCCAACGCCCTCTTTTCCAACAAAAAATCTGAAAATTTATTTTTGTCATTTTTCTTGGAAAATATTAATTTTAGAAAAAAGTATATATATAAAAAATATGAATCATCTAAAAGCCTACGACATATATATGTATGTAAATGGCACCGTACCCAGAGGCAGACCAAGGATTTAAGCAAAAATAAATTCTTTAAAGAATAAGCAAACAATTGAAATAAAAAAATACAATCTCCAAATTCATTAAATAGACCATAGTATTAATAAAATACATTTAATTCGTGACATTCTATGGAAATAAAAATATTTAAATGAACAAAGATTGTTTCAACAATTAGAAATTATTTTAAAAATATATTAAATTTTGTAATTTATTTGTTCATAAGGATCATTCATTTAAAAATTGTTGCAAATATTTCCTTTACGGTTGTTAAAAAATTTAGGGTCAGTGGTTGTCAATCAAACTGAGCATTTTTAAATGACCAAATCCGCCCCTCGAATTATACTTTCTACAACCCCTCTTTTTTTGCTTCCTCTTCATTGAAAAGGTCATCCGTTCTTTTATTCGTCTATTTCCTTCACTCTCTTTCTCTCTCCTCGCCATTAAATAAGAATTCCATTCCTCGTCTCTCTTTCTCTCTTGCTATTAAAAAGAAAGGAGATTTAATGACGCTTTTTAAGGATTTTTCGAAGGAGCGTTAAGACAGGTCATGTTATGGTCTTATCTTCAGCGAGAGACGATGTTGTAGGAAGACTCTCGGGCCCCAAAACGGTCCCCGCCGTGCTCTGTCCCATTCTCGAGGCGCATCTTCTTTTTGTGGATTTAATTTATGGAGCGATTTTAATGCCTAAAAATACCGAGCAACGTCCTCCCGAAGATTCCTGCTGATGCCGGTTAATTTCGCTTCTTCACCTCTCTTTGGTTTTGATCGAAAATTCTATTTTTTGGATAATAATTATCCGAGTTACATTGACGGAGGTCATTGCGAAAAAATTATGAACTTTGCATTTTGAGGATTAACATGCCAGAATCCGTCTTTTTTTTCTTTAACGTTCACCCGCGCCCCGGGCTCTTAAAATTAACACAGGGGTTCAAACGATAAAAACTCGGTTTTCAAAAAAATTAAAAAAAGAAGTAATTGTTATCAACTTTTTGTGAATTAAAGTACACTCAACTCCCGATATAAGACCGGTTTCGGGCATGCCTTGCCTTGGCCTTGATCCTTACTCAGGGGGAATCCAAACGTAAACAGGCAGGGACAAATGAACCGTTTCTGTTAAATTTAAACGCATGACGCAACCTGACGCATGAATAATTTTTAATCGATAACTGAAGGGTTTCCAAGTATTTTTGAAATAATTTTGAATTTTTTGAACAATTGATATTAGTTTGAATAATTTATTCCCCCTGTAAGTCGTGAAAAGTTATTATCTTTCGGGATAAATGATATAAATTTGATGAATGTCAAGAGAAGTACTTCTTGTTCAACATATTTGATAATTATTTAAACAATTTTCCAATGTTTAAACCATTTTTTCTCCTGTAAAGCGTGTAAAGTTATTATTTTGTGGAATTAATAATACAATTAACGGATGTTGAGAGTTATATATTTTTTTTCTTAAGGATATTTAACAATTTTTCAAACATATATCATTTAATAATAATAATAAAAATTTATTTAAAAAAATAAGTGGGAACTTTGCGTACTGAATTGAAAGAAGGGGCTTATTTTGAAATTTTGTAGTACTTTAGTCCTATTTCAGCAGTACTTTTTTGGGACATAAATATCACGAGCAATTTTAACAATTTCGAAAACAGTAAAATGGAACTTTTTCAGTAGTTTTCTCCTAAAAAATTCCTTTAAAAAAAAGTAAGGAAGAGTTCTTCGGCACTCTTGTCTTAAAAAAAGGCCTAGCGAAACTAGACATATTTCGATTTTTTTTTGGTACTTTAGTCCTGTTTTGGCAGTACTTAGCAGGACTATTAAAATTTTCTAAGGAAAGTTGTTACTCAAGTACTGCTTTGTCTCATATCTAGCACTTTAGCAGGATTTGAGCCAGGATACTCAATAGGACTTTTTAGGGTTTCGTAGCCCCGGGCAGAAACTCTTATAGTTTCGGTCGGGTGACCGTCCCTCCGACGTACTTTTTTCCCAGGGGGGAAGTGAGGGGCAGAAGGGGAAGTAAAGGGAAATGAAGGAAGGGGAAGTAGAGGAAATGAGGAAAAATTAGGGGAGAAGGAGTAAATGAAGTGAGCGTAAACTAGGGGTGGGGGAAATACGGGAAGTGAGTGTAAACTAGGGGTGGGGAAGTAGGGCAAGTGAGGAGAAATGATAGAAAATGAGGGCAGGAGAAGTAGCAGAAGTTAGGGGAAACGCGGCAAGGGGAAGTAGAGGAAATGAGGGGTGGGTAAGAAGAAGAGTGAGGTAAACCAGGGGAGGGGAGGGTAAACTATGGGTGGGTATAATGAGGGGTGCGGAATTGAGCGGAAGTTAGGAAGGAAAGTGCGGGAGGGGGTTAGGGAGAGGAGTTAGGGAGGGGGAGTATTGAAAATTATTAGAAGTGAGGGAGGTTGATGAGGGGAAGTCAGGGGAGGGCTAGTAGGGTAGTGCGTGTGAGTAGGAGAAGGGATGTGAAGGCTGGAAAAGGAAAGTAGGGGAAGGGGAGGGTTAGCTGGGGAAGTGAGTAAAGGAAAAGTAGAGGAGGAAGAAGTTAGGGAGGTGAAATGAAACGAATGGTAAAGTGCGGCGAGGGGAACGTAGGGGGAATAGGGGAGGGAAAGTATGGGAGGGAGAGGTATCAACGAATTAATTAACGCCTTTTTTGTAGGCTTGCGGTGTGCATTTTGAATATTTTTTTTTTATCTGAGCTAGAATTAAGGAGCCCGATTATAGAACACCGGGATAAAACATGAAAAATTAACAATAAAATTCAGTACTGATATACATTTGAAATTTAACTGTTTTATTATTTATTAACTTCAAATTGAAATACTACTTGAATAAACAATTCAGAAAAAGGGCCCAGTATTAGAATTTTCAATTTTTCAATTATTCGGTCATCGTCTTGAAACTTGAAATGATTATTTAGAATATCCTTAGGTTTGAAATTGCTCATTCTTAAACATTTCCAACTGAACATTGTTGAAATTCATTTTTTCTTAAGTTTGAAATGGAATCTACTTTTTTATGAATAATTTTATGCAAGAAAATCAGAGAATTAAAAAGATTCACAATTCAAAATTAGATTTCCAAACTACCTCCTTTTCGGCTTACTAGAGACAATTACATAACAAATAATAAAAGAAGGTGAAAAAGGAAAATGTCAACCAAAACATAATACCAGGAAATGAAACTATAGATATTTTTAGAAAGTTACTTTGTCCAATTTTGCTAATTAAAGAAATAAATGAAACTAATAAAGAAACCATTTTAACAAAAAATTAAATGATCCCAATTTTTGTTTTGTTAATTAAAAAAACTACCTGATATTTTTAGTTCGTCCTCCAATAACATCAGTTACATTTCCCCATTTAAATCAATTTGGTTAAAATTCACATTAAAAAAACGATCTATTTAAATAAATATTACGAATGAAAAATTGTAAAAGATTGACTCCGTGTGTATAAGTGTACACATTATAATCTTATATTTTTTTCCACAATCATCACGACACTAATAAAATTCCGGATCACAGTCTCAAATTAAGGAAGTTTTATTTTAATGTATATTCAAAAATAAAAAATTGAAAATTAAAATATTACAATGATAATTCTTAAAATTTCTCAAAAAGGTAAAAAAAATGAACATCCCGGTAAACACTTTTTTGAATCTTTTTTTATTTTTTTTTCATTATTTATAACCCAGTTTATGTACAACCTCATGATAAACTTATTTTTTGATAAGTACCATGGTGACATTTTAAAAGAGAACATTTTGTCAACATTTTTTATAAAAATTTTACAATGGTACTCAATGGTACATCGAAAAATTATGCACATATTTTTTATATGGCATCTTCCTCAGAATACCTTTTTTGTATATAGGTAACGAGGGTGTCATTGTTCATATTCCAGTTTTTGTACAATCATATGAAAAACTTATTTTTGATAAGTATCTGGTTGGCATTTTAATTCAATTATTTATAAATTTAAAAATTATGTAACATCCCATTGGAAAACTTATTTTATGATATGTACCAGGATGATATTTTGGAAAATAACATTTTGAAAAACTTATTTTTTGTTAAGTATTAAGTCCTAAAATATAATAATGATTAAAAACCTGAAAAATTAGAAAAATTCATTAAAAAATTTTTAATGAATATATATTTAAATTTTAATTAAATTATTTATAACTTTGAAAATTGTATACACAGGGAGTTAATTTGTTATCACTTTTAATCCTTAATATTCATTTAAATAGATCGGTTTTTTTAAATGATGAATTTTAACGGAATTGATTAAAATGGGAAAATGTAACTGATCGATATTAATGGAAGATCGATTAAAATTATCAGGGAGATTTATTCAATTGACAAAACAAAAATTTGGATCAGCTAATTTTTTGTTAAAATTTTTTCTCAATTTTTGTGATAAAAAATAATTTTTATACGTTTATCGATTTTTCACTTATGTATGCAAAATTAGACAAAGTAACTCTTTGCACAAATATCTACAGATTTATTTTCATCAGGTATTATATGAGTGTTAATTAGCATAAGATTCTATTAATCAAACCTTGTAATTTTCTTATGAATAATCCCTGATAAGGAGATCTAAATTGGTTTCGGAACATGTTGGTTTTCTAGTAGTATAAACAGCCATACCACGCTGAAAAAACCAGTTCTCGTCAGATCACTGAAGTTAAGCAGCGCTGGGCGCGGTTAGTACTTGGATGGGTGACCATTCGAGAAAACTGAGTGCTGTTGGCACATCGTGGGTGTGGTGAGCCCACACTTGTAGTTATTTACTACAAGAAACTATCCACCTAGAAACACTACCCGAATCGGGTAGTGTCACGCCTACCCTGAAAGGGAAATGGCTTAATGGTATATATAATATAATAAAAAAGATGGAGAAACAGAGGGGGCACAGGGGCTTTGTGAAATCTTTGTGAAATCTTTCTAAAATCTTTGGAAATCTTTGCGAAATCTTTGAAATATTTTTGAGATATTCGGTAATATTTATGAAATTATTTAAATATTTGTGAAATCTTTGGAAATTTATTGAAGTCTGTATGAAATCCTTTCAATCTGTTCAAAATTTTTGCTAAATATTTGAAATATTTGTGAAATCTTTGGAAAATCTTTCTGAAATATTTTTGAAATATTTGGTAATATTTGTGAAATTATTTAAAT
>CAKNYM010052879.1:79085-103298 GCA_932195095.1 Andricus curvator
GTCGAGCCTAAACAGCAGCGTCCAAACGGTCGAGCCTAAACAGCAGCGTCCAAACGGTCGCGCCTAAACAGCAGCGTCACAAATAGGTCAAGTTAATGAACATCTGCAAATAAAAATCTTATTTAAACATCACACACAAGCGGGTAATGTAACGATTGTTAGAAAATCATTTAGCATTCTGTATTATTTACCATTTTTCTAATTCTTCTTCCCTAATCACCGACTGAAACTTCACATTCGAGACTTGGACATTGTTAGTCATATCTCGGGAACCCATGAGATTTTTTAAAGATTTGTTGGCTTGAATGAAAGATAAGACTTCAAAGGCTGTTTGATATAAATTTGAGATTTTTGCTCTAACTTTCCTAGGTCATGCTATGAGTTGAATTCGCGGTACAAAATTCAAGAAATTCTTGAATTTTTTGCTTAGACTTCTCACGCGGGAGCAGGACGTTTAGGCGCCGCTGTTTAGGCGCGGCCATCTGGACGTTGCCGCTTAGGCGCTGGACATTTATATGCGGGATGTTTAGGCACGGACGTTTAGGCGCGCAGCCGTTTAGCCGCCGGAATTTTTAGGCGCCGAGCTGTTCAATTTTATTTGCATATAGATTACGAATGTAGGGGAAACTATGAAGTATATTGTTTCTTTAAAATGTAAAAAGCAACTAAATAATGGATATTATCAAAAGTTTCTGAATAGAAATGGTTAGATAAATCGTAGGGTCTTCCGACAGCGTAAATTACTATTTTTAATAATGTACTATAAATTGTATACAAAATTTAGAAATCTGTTGTGACCTACTCTAGGTCTTTTAATCGATAATAAGAAGGAATAAATGCTATAGTGATGTATTTTGAATTGTAAATTTATTTATTTATATTTTATAAAGCAATAAGGTAGTATTGAACTATTGGTTTTATTAACATCATTTGAGAAACAGTAACTCGCTATGGCCGCTAATAAAAACGCAACTCATGCTGCACTTAAGATAATCATAACGTAGATAATCCCCTGGATATTTTTTATCTGGGGTTGGATAAAAACGTTGCGTCCGGCGCCTAAAAATATCAGCGCCTAAACGGCGGCGTCCAAATGGCCGCGCCTAAACAGCGGTGCCTAAACGTCCGGTACCCTTCGCACGCGGTATATTCTCCTCAAAACATGCAAAAAAATCTTTGTGCAAATTATCCTCACAGCATTTTTAGTTTTTATAAAAATTCGAGTAGTGATATGCTTCTCAACCTTTTGAAAATTTTCAAAAAATATAAAAAACTATTTCTCTGATAGATTAGGAAATTTTAGTCAAAATTTCTTACTAGATATCAAACATATTCTAAAAACATCCCGGTAAAATTTTTCGATATGACCAAAATTCAAAATTTTAAGGCATTTTCAAAACTTGAAACAAAATTTTTGTCAAATTTTCTCGTACACGACAAAAAGACTTGCAAATTGTCTTAATGGAATTTTTAATTTTGATGAAAATTAAAAAAGTTTTATGCTTTTCAAGATTTTTAAAATGTTCAAAAAATAAAAAGCAAATATTTTTCTGTCAAATTTAGAAATTATAATCAAAAGTTTTACTAGATATTGAATATATTTCGTAACAAACCCAATTACATTTTTCGATTCTATCAATATTAACAATTTTAGTTTTTTTAGAAATTTGAAAACTTATTTTTTAAGACTTATAGAATTTTCTGGTGAATTTCCTAGTACATGACAAAAAGTCTTGTAAGTTATTGTCATGACATTTTTAATTTTTATACAAATTTAAACAGTGATATGCTTTTCAAAATTTATAAATTTTTCAAAAAATAGAAAGAACTATTTTTCTGACAGATTAAGATATTTTAATCAAAATAATTTTCACTAGATATCAAATATATTTCAAAACCACCCTAGTAAAATTTTTTGCTAAAACCAAAGTTTAAACTTTTAAGGCATTTTCAAAAGAAACGAAATTTTTTAAAGAGTTTTAGAAATGTTTGTAAATGTTTCTGGTTCATACCAAAATATTTGCAAATTATATCATGGCATTTTTAATTTCGATAAAAATTAAAGATAAAGATTAAGAAATTTCAATTAAAATTTTTACTAGATATCAAATATATTCTGAAAACATCTCAGTACAATTTTTCGATTATACCAAAATTAAAAAAGGTAGAGAATTTGCAAAATTTGTAACATAATTTTTGTAAGTATTTTAGAAATTACTGTCAAAGTACATGGACAAAAGACTTGCAAATTATCCTCATGGCATTTTTAAATTTGATCAATATTAAAAAAGTTATATGCTTTTCAACAGTTTGAAATTAAAAAAAAAAATAGAAAAAAAAATTATTCTTCTGATATATAAAGAAAGTTCAAAATAAATTTTTACCAGATATCAAATTAATTTCGAAACTATCCTAATGAAATTTTTGATTGGGAAAAATTTTTTAAATGAGATCATTTCCAAAATTAGGCAATTTTTGTTTCTTGATAATTGAAAATCAAGTAGATTAGCTACATCGGGGTAGTTTCAAAATGTATTGAAATGATTTTTGATTTTTTTTTAGACTGAATACTAATTTGTGTAGAGTTGACTTAAAATCGAACTTCAAACGAACGGAATCAAAGCCTATAGCTTAATGTCTCTGTTTAGTGAATTAAAAAAACTCTATTTTTTTATCAACAGTATATTGAAAAACATACCTACTTCTTATATTTCATTGCATTTTGTCTACATCGTTTTATCGCAATCGTTAAGTCGCAATGAGAATGTAATCGTCGAAGCCGCTGGTGCTTTGAGAACCGCCTTTAAAAACAAATTGAAAAACAATTCCAGTTCCAATTTATGACTGTATTTCATGGGGAGTTTATATCACAGTTTTTGATTTAGGTTACAATATTTATGGTATTTGAAAAAAAAATCGAAATGCACGCATTAAACGTACCGAAACGAGCGCGAAGCTTTTAGCCTATAGGCGCGCCAAAACTTTAAATTTTTCAAATAATTATAATATGGCAATCAATAAAAATGACTCCAAATATATTTCATTTTCTACAGCATATCGCAAAATTTAGTTTTGGTATTCCAAACTTAAGAAAACTCTAAACGTAAGAAAGTACAGTTACAGAATTAAGGGGGTCGTCCGGTGTAGAGGGCTGAAAATGAGAGTGATATTGTCGGATGATTTTGGAGCTGAGGCAGCAATTCATCTTTTAAATACTTTTAGGATTTATTTGTCCATTTACACTGCTCACAAACAAATGTTTTTAGTTTCTCAGTGACATAAGCATTAGCGGTATAAAGGCGGATGTGCAACCATCTTTGCCTTGAGAAGAAAAACGGTGGGCATGGTAACTCTCCAAAAAATTGTCTCAAAACAAAAAAAAAACGGAAAGATTTACAAAGATCATACTCCTAGCTACTAGGCAAACCACAAAAAAAAAGAATTTTAAATGGTAGACAAAAGGCGGAGAATGTCATTTTTGCCCCTTAAATTTGCCCTTTTTTTTTAAACAAAATTCTAAAAAGAAAATTTTCTTCAGTTTGGAGTGGTTCTCCGAGAAGTTACGCATATTAACTGGCTGAATACACCAGAACAAGTCAATTGGTTTAATAGGTTTTGAATTATCGTGTTCGCCAATTTGAAAAACGTGGTTTTGAGAAAAACGCTGACGCTCGGGCGCCGTACTCTCATGCACAAACAAACTATAGATGGAGCTATGATTCATCAGAGGCCCGATTAGTACGATAGTACAAAAGAATTTTATCTTATCTCCTAAAGAGCTAGCATAATTAAGGCTACGCATGGAAGAAAAATTTGTCGGCTTCTGGGTGCCTATGCCGTGAGCAGGGTGGCCGGCGCGGCTGACGCGCCGTGCTCAAATCCGCGCGAGCGCTGCATGGCTCTGCATAAAAGAAGCTCGGGAACGCCAGAAAGACTCCAGAAGGTTATTCTGCAGACCCAACACTAGCGTTAGAGTTTTTTATTATTATTATACCATTAAGCCATTTCCCTTTCGGGGTAGGCGTGACTTGCTCGGTTGGGGAATAGTATTGTATAAGTTGAATAGGTATATAGGTGTAAGGTTGTAATGTATGTGGACATGTAGGTATATAGGTATAAGATAGATAGGTATATGGATGTTAGGTATAAATATTTCAGATTGATCTGGAATTCTCGTGTTATTTATTGAAATGACACGTTTATTCCGCAACACTGCTCCGACCCAGGTTGCTGATCAATCTCTCTAGCGATCACCCCAAGTGAAGAGCCTCACAAAATTGTTATGTATGGTTCTCCACTTGGGCCCATTAGTATCCAAGGTCTTTGTTTCAGGCGCCATTCATTCTACTGTCACTCTGTTTACAAACTATTTGTCGCCACACTTTTCTGTCCTGGCATACTACTCTAGCTTCCTTCACGTCCATGCATTTTTTCATGCAAGCTCTTGTGTTTCTATGGCTTCTTATGTCTCTACGGATCAATGTCTCATTTACAGATTCTAACCATTCTTTTGGCGGTCTACCTCTGGGCATTCTACCATTTACTTTACCTTTATACACTTGTTTGGTCAGTCGTTCACCTTTCATTCTTTCAAGATGTCCGAACCATCTTAACTGATTTCTTTCACATATGTCAACTAGTGTCTCTCCTGTACCACATTCTTTGAGGATAGTCTCGTTTCGGACTTTGTCCATCAGTGTTTTCCCGCATATTATGCGCAGAGGTTTCATGCCGATCGCGTTAATTTTACTCCTGTCCTTTTCTTGACAGGTCCACGTCTCGCTACCGTATAGTACAGTCGGTACGAATATAGAATTATGTATGGCCATTTTAGCTTTTTTTGATATGTTTTTATTTGTGAGGATGGATCCTACTCTACCGATAACCTGTCTACCCTTATTTATGCGCCTATCTAACTCCCCATCTATTTTTCCATCGCTAGTGAATAGACTACCTAGATACACGTACTGGTCAACTTGTTCTAATCTCTCATCATTTATGATAATGTTGCATATTGTTTTCTCACTTTTTCCCTCAAACACCATGATTTTTGTTTTATTTACGTTAATTTTGAGTCCCATGTCCTTCATGCTTGTATTAAGTTTATTCAACATTCTTTGCAAATCCTCGACTGATTCTGCCATAACAATCTTGTCATCTGCGAAAGCTAACCCACGTACCTTGACTGTTTGGAGATCTACACCTTCTTCGTCGAAGAGTGCAGTTCTTAGACACTTATCCATGAATATGATAAATAGCCACGAGGACATAACGCATCCTTGTTTCACGCCTTGCATAATATCGAACCAGTCACTCAGTTTCCCGTTTACCCTTACGCTCGCTTTACTACCTGTATATATTGTTTTTATTGCTTGCAGGAGCCCTCCATTTACTCCGTACTCTTTAAGAACTTCCCAAAGTTTACTTCTATTTACCGTGTCAAATGCTTTTTCTAGGTCAATAAATGCACAGAAAACTTTCTTTCCTACTCTCAAGCTTTTTTCTGTGATCTGTCTTAGGCTAAATATCTGATCTGTACATGATCTTCCTGGCATAAATCCACTTTGGACTTCCCATATCTTTTCTTCTGTAATTTCCATTACCCTACGAATAAGTATTTTTGAGTATATTTTACTTACGGTACTTAGTAGACTGATACCTCTGTAATTGCTGCAGTTGCTTTTGTCTCCCTTTCTTTTGTATATTGGTACGATAATCGCTTTTCTCCAATCGTCCGGGACTTCTCCCGTCTCGATACATAAATTTATCAATTCGCACAACCTGTGAGGTATGTACTCGCCACCGTATTTAAGCATTTCAGCGCTGATACTATCTACACCAGCAGCCTTACCGTTTTTCAAGTTCTTTATTATGTTTTTGACCTCAGTGACACATACTTTTTCAATTGGGTTTTCTAATGCATTATGTTCTATGTCGCAGTTTTGTTGTCCTATATCTTTACCTCCTAATAGTTCTTTAAAAGAGTCTTTTAAAGCGTCTACTATCCCGTCTATATCATATAGCATTTCACCTTTGCTGTTTCTCATGCTCGCAAACTCTGTATTTTTACTTTCCTTCAACTGTTTATATAATAGTTTCATCATTCCTTCAAAGCTGTTTTGTATTTTCCTCTCTTCTTCTGTTCTCATTTTCTCTTTACTCTCTTTGACTAGTCGTTTAACTTTTCTCTTTTTGTGTCTGTAATCATTTTTAAGTCTATTTCTCTCCTCATCGCTAAGACCTGTAATTTGCAACGTTCTTTCGTGCGCTTCTCTCTTTTCTTTTTGGGCTGACTCAATTTCATCATTCCACCATGCATCACCAGATTTTCTTCCAACAACTGCCGTACCACATACTTCGGTCGCAGTTTCAACGATGACATCCCGTAGCAAAGTCCACATGCCCTCTAAATCTTTACTGTTTATTAATCCCTTCCAAATTGTCTCATCTATACGTTCGTTTAACCTATTTTGAAAGTCTATTCGCACTTCCGGTTTTTGTAAATTTTCAATCTTTATTCGCGTTTGTGTGATTTAAAAAAAATCGATTTTTTTGTCCCTCTACACGACTCCCTTAAGTAAACTATACTCTCCCTTAGAACTGATCTCATTTAACTTGATTTAAACTTCGAAATGTTTCTTTTAATGAAGAAAAATTGAGGTTATTTACTTAATGCATTCGTGACTTCAGTAAAGGACTAGGTAAAGAAGTACTACTACTACCTTTTTTGCTCTGACTATGCACAGAATTCAACCGAGTTCGGTGAAGTGTTGGTCAGAGAAAGAGAGAGAGAGAAAGATAAGGTATACAAAGTCTTCATCGAACATGTTTGCTCGCCAAGATTTCCTCAAGAGCTTCGAATGGTATTTATTGTATACCTACTGGCTGGCAAAAACCGGTAAAATTCAATGAGAGCTCGACAGTGCAATAAAACTCGTGAAATGTATCGCGTACTTTGCACATAAATGGGACACTCGACGTATAACGTCTTCCAGCCTGGAACCTCTGCGGTTATTAGAAGTATAAAAGGTATAAAAGGCGCTGAACAAAAAACTCGAGATTTTTGGCCAATCAATTTTTTCCCTAAAGAAGAAATATTTAAATTCTCAGAAATCAAGACTTGATTTATCAAGCTACTTATCAAGTAAACAAATGCTAATATTTATTTGATATTGGTCTTCGATCATTCATAGAATTTTTTTTACCTTTTTGTGATGCCGTGTTTTATATCAGTAAACTTGGCGTCTCATAAATCTATGTCTAGCGCTCGGTCTAACGTGTCTCCCAAAAAAATTCCAGGACCTTTCCAGAATTTTCAGGACGAAAAGAGTACATTTTTCCAGGTACCTTTTTAAAGTGAAAAATTACTTTTCACAAAATTTGATTTTATGGCCAAAAAACCGTTTTTCGGTGATTGTTCATTTTATCACAGTGAAAAATCACGTCGCTATAATCGACAATATTTCGTAGTTTCTCATTTTTTCAACTTTAACAACAATTTGATGACATTTTTTAAATCCAATAATTTTTAGCTGTTGACATAATCAAAGTCAGTTCAATTCAGTATGTAATGAACTTTTTCTATTAGAATTGGTTGAGATCTGTCTGAGTTATTGAATTTTAAGCTAATTCAATTTTAATTTTCAATAATATAACAAAATTTTCAACCAAATAGTTCAAATTTTAACAAAATTATTGAGTTTTGAACCGAAAAGATTAACCTTCAACCAAAAACAGTGGCATTTTCATCGAATTAATTGCATTTTTTAGAATACAGTTTAATTCTTTACAAAAAAAAGTAAATTTTAAATTCAAAAGAACAAATTTTCTGTCCAAAAAGACGAATGTTTAACAAAACGGTTGAATTTCTAACCAAAAAAGACGTGTTTTTAACAAAATACTTGAATTTTCAACAAAATAGTTGAATTTCTAATATAATACTGGAATTATCTACTGTAAAAATAAATTTCCAACCAAATAGTCGAATTTTGAAACAAAAAATATTCACCTTCAACCAAAAATAAAATTGAGTTTTCAACACGAAAAGTTCTATTTCTAACAAAAAGCTGAATTTTGAGTAAAAAATTAAATAGTTGATATTTCAACCAAAAAAAAAAGAATTTTCAACAAAATATAAAAAATGTCCATCAAAGAGTTGAACTTAAAAAAAAATTATTTAATTTTCAACGTAATAGTTGCATTTTTTACTAAATTGTTGAAACTTCAACATAATTTTCAATTTTCATATAAAAAGATCAATTTTCAGAAAAAAAAACAATTTTTAACATAGTGGATCAACGTTTAACCAAAAAATACCAATATTTAACTCAGAAGACGAATTTTCTACGAAAAAGTTGAACAGCAAATATTAATTTTCTTCCAAAAAGATAAATTTGTAACAAAATAATTTGATTTTAAGAAAGTTGTTCAAATTTTAAGCCAGAAGTTAAATTTTTTGACCAAATAGACGACTTTTAACAAATAAAGATTTCTCAGTCAAGAAAGAAAAAAAATGCATCGCAATTGTTGAACTTTAATTCAAAAGACTAATTTTTGGTAAAGCAGTTGCATTTTAAACCCAAAAATATAAATTTTCAACAAAAAAGTAAATTTTCAACCAATCATTTGCAGTTTTAACCAAAAAAGATGAAATGTTGACCAAAAAACGTGACTTTTTTTACCAATAAAGACGAATTTTTAATGAAAAAAGATCAATTTTCAATACAAAATGAAAAAGTTACATTTTCAGGTGAAAGCAAATTTATTATAAGAAAACAATAGAATTTCCAACAAAATAGTTAAATTTTCAACCAAGAAGGTGAATCCCCAAAGAATTTTTTTTATCAAAGTGGCTGAACTTTTCCCAAAGTAGTTAAATTTTCAATTAAAAATAAATAAAATTTCAGCCGAAAATAGAATAGTTGCTTTTTGAATAAAAAAAGATCACATTTCTGCCAAAAGATATGAATTTCCAAACCAAATATACGACTTTACAACAAAAGAGGGGATTTTTCTGCCAAAAAAGATTTTTCAGACAATGGAGAAAAAAATTTTAATCTAATTGTCAAATTTTCAAGCCGAAAAGACGAATCATTTGCAAAACAGTTGAATTTTTAATCAAGAAGATCATTTTCAACCAAATAGTTTAATTTTATACCAAAATAACAAAATTTGTATCCCAAAAAGAAAAATTTCCAACAAAATAGTTAAATTTTTCAGCCAAAAACACGAATTTTTTACAAAATAGTTCAATTTTCACCCAGAAAATATTAATTTTTAACGAAAAACGAAAAAATTTTCAACTTTAACTGAAATACACAAGAAGTTCAATATAAGGCCAGTTTCGGGGGTTGCTTCGCACTGGCCGTGGCACTAAATTAGGCGTTGGGAACGTAAACAGTCAGGGCCGTGTGAACCATTTCTGTTAGATTTTTTTCTCGCTTACTGCTCCCCGTACTGCCCGATTTTAACGTTCGCTACTGGTGGCAATGCATTGTTGACATTGCCTGTGCGCTGAGAAACTGCGTGGGCCAGCAGTTCTAGAAAGAACTAAATCAGTCGGCCTTATATTGGACTTCTTGTGTAGTTAAATTTTCAAATAAAAAAATTAGTTTTCAGCAATAAAAACAATGAACCAGAAAGATAATTTTTTAATTAAAATGGTGAATCTTCAGCCAAAACATTATTTTTTAATAAAGTGATCCAACCTTCACCCAAATAATTGAATTTTCTGCAAAAAAAAATGAATTTTCAACGAATAATGTAATGGTAGATATTTCAAACAAAAAGGATGACTTTTTAATAAAATTGTTGAATTTGCAAACAAATCATAAAATTTTCCGCCAAAAATATAATCATCAGGAGGAAGCAAAAAATTAAAATAAAAATACAAGGCAAATAATTTGTTAACAAGAATAATATAGCAGGTTAGCCCTAAACTTCATTTTGCCTAAACCATTATTATTCAAATACTAAAATCTTAATTTTGTAACATTTTTATATACAATCTCTTATACACAATCTCTTATACACGGAATAAAACAATTTCAAATTGAAATAAAAAATTTCTCATGCATTATGCTTGACAGGTATTTAGAGTGCCTCTTAAAGAAATTTCCTGACTTTTGCATGATTTAAAAAGAAATCCCTGACTTTTCTCCGATTTCCAGGTTTTTTCTGACTTACGGCGACATTAAAAATTAGAAATTAAATGAAAACTGCCAAAAAACGGTTCAGCAGTTTGTGTTTTCGCTCAGCAGAGAGCAAGTCCAAAAACCTATTTCTTGTTTAAGGAAATAATAATTCAAGGACTATAATCAAAATTTAAGGACTTTTCCAGGTTTTCAAGGATTTTCAGGACGCTAGACACCCTGCGTAAATATTCAAGAACAAATAATGAAAGCATTTTGGTTTTTAGTTCGGTATCGACCAAAAATATCTTGCTAAATTTTTGCACTAATCAAATTTTCGAGCAGCTGATGATAAATATGTGGTAAAAATCACATTGGGGCAGGTCATCCTTATTCTCTTTTACGTCGCAGGGATAGATGTGTGTGACAGCAATTTTAGAGGGAATTCACGCAAAGTCATGTTATGTTACGGAAAGCAAAATAAAAAACTCATAAATTATAGCACAAAATTTACATCTTGCTGCCATTCTTCAATAATTAAGAGCCTAAGAATGACTCTGTAAGAATTTAGAATAGAACCCCATTGAATTTTGAAGAAGGAAAGTGAAACGGACGACCTTGTTGAATAACAAAATATCCCAGTTGTAGGGTAGCATGCCATAAGAGCCTAACCCACATTTTCACGATTTTACAGGAGAGAAAAAAACGCCCTCAAAAATATAATTTTCAATTTTGAAGAAAACGAGAGAGCACTTTTTAAATGAATTGATGCGGAATTGAACCCGGAAAATTTTCATTGACATATTTCATTAAGTTCCGAAAAAATGTAGGTAGAACGTTCATTTCACTCGATGTACACGTTTTTTCGAATTTGGATGGTGATAAAAAGTCAAATTTTCAATTAATAAAAAGGCCGTGGCTACGTGTACCGAAATTTCGGTACAAATAGCTGGATTCTTTCGGTACAAATAAGGGGAGCTGGAAAAGGGGCTATTTGTACCGAAATTTCGGTATTTATAGCTGGATTTTTCGGTACGCGTAGACACTTCCTGATAAAAAAGTGAGAAATGTCTTTCTAGCTATTGAGTTGCTGAATCTATACAAAAAGGTTTGATTCAAAAATATTACTAGGTTTCGAAAAAATGGAAGGGGATTTTTTTTCTCTCGTAGGGTACGTTTTTTCAACTTTAAGCGATGATAAAAACATCAAATTTTTGTTTTAAAAATGAGTGAGAATTCACTTTCCGCTAAGAAAATTTGTCAGCTATCATCAGCTGTTCAGCTTGATGCGAATCTTTTCGTCAGGATGTGTATTTGATTTTTTTTTGAGCTAATAATCTCATTTTTTAATTTTTGGGTTAGACCCTTATGGTATGCTAATTAGTAGAAAAAGCCCGTTGTGATACCTTGTGGGCGTGTTTAGGAAGCGCGATCTTGAACAGTGGGCTGGCGAGGATAATGAGTGGGCGTTGATAGTGGGCCTGGATCCTCATTATTGTCGTGGCCAAATCTGCTACGTCGGGATTTTTATAGGAGTGTCTACTTTAGCTGATAAGTGGAAGTGGCTAGTGCATTTTGTTAGTAAGCGTATTTATATCTACTTTTAAGGAAATTCCTAACAGGTTTATGATAAGAGGCGTGACTTGTTAGAGTGGATCGGGGGAGGTAAATAGTTTAAGATACTACTGGTCGTGCAAGTAGGCGTTTTCAGGAAGGTTTTTAAGGGACTTTCTACAAAAAGCTAATAGGTCATTGGTCACCAGTCACTGTTGAGTGAGAGTTCAGTGGGAATGGTTAGTAAGTAGGAGTGTCTATTGGGTGTGACGAGAGGGCTCAGTTAGGTTTCACTAATGAAGTACCTAGTCTGCTAGTGAGTAGTAATTGGGCGTGGTTATTGTATGTGACTTGCAGACGTGGTTTCAAATAAGTTCGGGGTCGTGTCTCTTAGGCTTCTTTATTTGTCGCGATTATTGTATTTGGTTAGTAAAAATGTATAGATGAGGACCTACTTCCCGTCACAGGTAGGAGTAGTAAGTGCATGTTATTATTGGGCGTGACCGGAATGAGTGGCTAATAGATTGGTCACTTTATGTAGTCAGTTGTTAGTTAATTATCAGCGATAATTTTAAGAGAATTCCGATAAGGCGATACTGCAGGACGTAAACAGGGCATTTCCTGACGAGCACTGTTAAGTGGATGGTTAATGATTCTGGTTAGTAAGTAGGTAGTGCCTAATGGATGTGACTGGTTGGCTCCGTTGGGGTTTCCGACGTAATTTCTAATAGGTGTAGTCACTGGGAGTTGTTTGAGTAGTTTTCAGAGGGAGTGGTGAATGAGTGTGACTACTGGGCGTGGTTGCTATTCTTTAAAGACTCTCAATGGGCGTTCTTATTCTGAGATCGCCTTTAGAAGTGCCTAACGAGCGTTTAAAGAACGTGATCTCAAGGGGCGTGGTTGTGGGTCTGCAGAACTAATGAGCAACTACAATTTCTTTCAATTTGTATATTATTGCTTAAATTAGAAGATAATTATATAGTGCAGGAGTTACGGAAATAAAGGAAAGGGGGATAGTAGTGAGAGCTCGCGCATAGGCGTTTCCTATCAGCAAATTGCGATTGCCCCCAGGGGCCCTGACAGCTTTGTGGGCGCTTTTACATTATTAATTATGATCAGGCATGCGAGACGATTCGTACTCGATGTTTCTGAGAAGCCAAGCTACCGCCTCGTAATTTCTCCAATATCGGCTGCTCATATGTGTATTGTGAGAATACATATTATACGCTATGCAGTACCCACTCCGGATACGGTGATGCCGAACTCGGATTTATCGCAGGTCGACCAGCCTGGATGGGAACAAGGGAGTCCGCTTTGGATTTAAGACACGCGATTTACAACGAGGACTATGGAATTTCGATCAGCAGGAGCTCCTTCATCAAAGGGTAGAAGCCTGATAATGATGATAATAATGGAATTAATATACACATTAAACATGCAAAACAAAAACGAAGAAATCGTACATGAAATACTAACTGCACCTGAACTAATCATCCTGCTCAATAATTCAAATTTTTTTTATTTTCCACGGGGTCAATTCAACCCATACGTCCAAGATCTAAGGCATTTCTGAATACCGATTTCAAAACGCTATTTGAGAACTTTTCTCTGTTCTTTTCTCTTCTGTTTCTACTGGAAAGGAATGGGAAAATACGTGCCTGTGTTACTATCTTAGACACATTTGTTTTGTCCCTTTTGGCTCTTTTTCTCCTCTACTTCGATTGCTATCCTTTTATCGTTGCCTGGCTGTTTATCCAGGGACATTTAGTCGTGAGTGCATACAGCATACACGTTGGCTACCAGGTCCTGAGCGTTACGCCCTTGGCGCTTGCCAGTTACAGGATAATATTTCCCGTAACTGTATCGCTGATTTACGAGCCCGCTATGGCTAATCGTGAAGCAGCAGAAACCCATAGATGCTAGCTAGTATCTAGAATTAGATGCAAGAGTTAAAGAATGAGAGACTCACTTACACTGGCATCGCTTATTATTGGCCCCGGGCGTGAAATCGAACCAATTGCTCTGACAAATGCGCGTGCCACGACACGGCTAATTCCAATCTACGAAATTATTGATGACGCCACCCCCTGTGCTTACCTACAAATAAGACTCGTTACACGCGTATCTGCATGTTTATAGGATCATGAATTTCATTCTTTTTCTTTTGCAAGACAAGTTTTTTTTTTTTTTTTTAATATAAATTTTAATGTGGAGGCAAACATTTTTACTACAATATATAATAGTAGGGGAGCCCAGCGTGCTAAATGTGTTTTTTCTCCCACCCTTTGAAGACTTAAGGAATCGTGAAGATGATATATTAAAGAGAAAAAAAGTTTATATGATGTGTACCCTTTTAGTGGTGGGGGGAGCGTGTATAAATTTTCAAAAATGTAAAAAAAAGTAGTTAGAAAAAAATTCTCGAGCGCGTCAGCGTTTGATAGCGTATACGACCTACGAACTTCTGACCACACAGAGATATTAATCTGCCGGATTGCGAGTGGAAGGTGGCCGTACAAAGAGGTGGAAATTGGAAAAAAAAAATTTTCACTCGAGCTTGTCAGAAATTCAAGAGAGATGTTAAGTGAACCCTAAAAAATGTCCTATTATAAAGTCTGACGATTTGAACGTGACTGAAATTCACAGCCGATTTTTCAAAATGCAAAAAAAAATCGTAACATTGAAATACTCGAGCGCATCAGATTTTTATACAGACTGTTTAGCTTGATGCACTGTTCACGCTGACTCATATTCTGACAATTTTGTGAAGGGTTTTTTTAAATCTGACAATTGAAAACAAATTTTTTTTTTTTTTAATTTTAATTTTTAATTTTTTTTTTTGTATTGAAAATAATGAAAATGAGCGTTGTTGTGATGTTGTGATCAGCTGTGATGGCATCATGGCGGCAGAAAGCAGTGTGTAGCAGTGCGAGAGAGTAAGACATAGAGAAAGAGTAAGAAAGAAAGAGTGGCGCGGAGTGGGAAATACATAGTTCTCTGTAGTTGTAAACACTACACTCTATTGATAATTTTAGATAGTTCGGCTTAAGAAAATCGGCACATTATGTTATTCCTACAATTTTGAAATATTTTTCTTTCAAATGAAAAAAAAAACCGCGCTCGAACATTTCGAGGTTATGATTGTTTTTTGCAACTTTGCGATTCGTTTATTTCTTTATGTCACGTTTAAATCGTCAGATTATTATAGAGATTTTATTTCTTGCATGTAATTAACTTATTTTGTTTAAATCTGATGCGCTCGAGTTTTTTTAAGGATCGATTTTTTTTTACTAATCTGATCGACTGCCCTAGACGCACACCCCTATATTAAGGGTTCATATGTGGTGGAAGTACATAACAAGGTACAAGGTTTCTTTTCTTATATTAATCTGTCAGGCTCAAGTTACTTCCAAAATCCCCGCTTGGGCTCCCCTACTATAATTTCTTTGATGAAGAAGTGCTGCCGAAGTAAAAATCCCGACTTTTTCTGATTGTTAAAATAATATTGGTCGCGCAAATTTGTCAAATTTGTGGATCTTTGCCAATAAAAGATAATAATATTCATTATCGAAGATGTTCAAATTTTTATTCATCAAACCAAATTTTTTTGAAGATATACATTGTACATTTTCCACTGGAAGATTGGGTACATTGACATTTTTCAAGAAATTTGAATTGGTGTCATATCTTTAATACAATTTCTGAAAAAACTTGAACTATATTGTCTTAAACGTATAAAGAACTATGTTGTTTGCCAATTTTTTAAATTATCAGTATCTCCAAAATTATTTAACATTCTTTAAGTTTCTAGGGCCTATTTTAAAAAGGCAAATTCTGAAATTTTTTACTGAAATCGCATCTACAGATTTTTGTATGCACTTTTCTAAACATTTATTATCAAATCAAATACGCTTTAATTTTTTTTTTGTTCAGTTCAGGAGATCAAGTTTGGGCTTTGAAACAAAAACATTTTTATTCTTCATAATTAAAATTACCTTTTCGCATAAAATGTTATATGACATATAGTTATATGATATATTACGTGTTTATTAAATTTCATATACATTCATGATAATCGCTCAGATAATTCCATTTTACACAAAATCAAAATAAGATTAGCAGTAATTTTCGACTTTCAATAATGAAACATGATACTTTCTTACTGTTAATCAAAAATAAAATTGGATTTTAAGTCGAAAAGTACAATCAACTGTACTCACATTATATTTCTACAATTCAGGGCAAATTTGGGAAAGAGTTCCACATGTACGTTGCACTTTACTCATAAGAAGCAATTAAATCGACGAATTCTAGATAATTACTTCAATTGCGAATATTTGATAAGATTTAAAGAAATAAAAGCACTTTGAGTTTTCAAGCACGCTACTATACCGACCTGTATATCATATTTAAATTTCAATGTATATTAAATTTCAACTAACGTGTATACAAATGACTTCATATACATTTGTATTAAATTTAACACAGATTTTTCTAACAGTGTAATCTCATTTACTGTGGAGCTTCGGTGGACAGTAGGGTAGGTTCAAAAATAAAAAAAATCATTTTTGAAATCGAAAACAATACCTTGCCTAAAAGTTATTATTTCCACTAAAGTTATTTTTAATTATATTATATACATAATTTTTATTTATGCATACTCTAGTTTGTTATAAAAAGAAAAAAAAATCAGACGTTAAACATTAAATCCTTTTGGACTGTTATGATATTAACATTTTTAATTTAAATACTTTTGAGTTATTATAATATTTCCTTAATCGATTGTTCTTTCTATTACAGAATGTTCTACCTAAAAACATTTTAAAGTTTGCATAAAATATAAAATGTACTAGATTTTTAATTCGGATACCCTAACCACTTTGAAAGATTTTAACTCTAAGGCTATTTTTTTAGATGGCTAAGAAGTAAAATATTTTTAGTTAGCTAAAACTTACAATATGTATGGGGGCAATATCATGTGGTGCTGTAAAGAAAGTCATGTTGTAGCAATAAATAACAAGATGGTATTTTTGGCTCGCTGTAATAATTTTAAGCAAATACTGACGTAAGAAATTCTGACTGTGCAAACAATGTGTCCTCTTGAAGAACAATCAAAATCACGTTGGAGAAGGATTTTCTTATCATGTGGGATGTAATTATAGCAAAATATGAAAATACAACATTCATAATTTGGTGAAAAAAGAATGACAATTTTTGTCAGTACAAAAATTACACACTAAAAATGTACGTCTGACATTAGACCCTGAGAATTTGCCTCCTTCCACTCCTATCTAATAAATTTAAAGAATGAATCAATTTGAGTGATTAGTATTAGGATTCAGTTAGTATAAAGTTAAAGCCGCAGAAATTTTCAAAAATTTGTCAGTCAGCTATTTGAGTTCTCTATCAGTAGCTCGATCTTGTAAAAATGAACATCGCTATTGACGCTCTATTCCTCTCCTTAGTGGTTTTCGTGATTTCAATTCGTAAGTGTAATATAAAATAATATGAAAAAGAAATATTGCATGTTCGCCTTATATCACACTAAATCTGAATTATAGATAAAAATGAGAAATTTCAAAGCAAAGACACAGCCACATATTTTGTTAGTTATCATTTTATTAAAGCACCTTCCAGGATTATGGAGACTACTATTTTTTTGACATTCGATAAACTTCTCTTAATCTTTATAAAAAAAGTAATTTTTTACTAAAAATACCTGAACACATAGAAATTTTTATACAAAATCAGCCCAAGCGAAGTCATCATAGATAACACTTTGTTACAAAAAAAAAACAAAATATACATTTCACGAGACATAGTGGACATTGTAGGTCTAGTAGAACTAAAAAAAATGTAATGTGCATAATTTCTCATACACCCTCCAAATCTGAGTTTATGGTCAAAAACCCGTTTTTGGTAGGTGCTTGTATATAATAATTTGTAACTCCACCATTTTTAATTTGATTTCTATTTTTTTTTTTTTTTTTTGTTTGAAAATATAAAAACACACATTTATAACCATATATTCTTTACTTTATTACGGTAAATAATCACGAAGCTGCAATCGAAAATATTTGAAAACCTGTCAATTTTTCCCGATTTTCCGATTTAATAACAATTTAATTACATTTTGTGAAGTCTACTAATTTTTTGCTGTTGATATATCAAAAGTACGTTCAATTCAGCGTGCAATGAGCCTTTTTTTATTAGAATTGTTTACAATTTTGACTGAGGTATCGTACACTATTTGTAGCGTTTTTTATACGCTTTCATTTTTTTCACTATTGCAGCCTTGTGATTCTTCACCCTGATAAAATGAGCAATATATGGCTAAAAAGATGTGTTTTTCTACTTTCAAGTAAAAAAAAAATTAAAAATCAAATTGAAAATAGCAAAGTTATAAATTATTATATACATAATGCACCTACCAAAAATGGTTTGTTGACCATGAAATCAGATTTTGGGGGTGTATTAGAAATTTCGCATATGACCATTTTTCAGTTCCACTAGACCTACAATGTCTACTATGTCTAGTGAAAAGTATTTTCTCACTGTAATTATACACTAGAAGATATTGCAACAAATGTGGAAATTTAAGTGTTATCTTAAAATATATCAATGTCTTTCAACATTTTTTTTTAATTTCCGTGGGTTCATTTTAAAGAAGAATGTCCATGTAAAGTTTTTGAATTTTTACGAAAATTTCGTTGAAATTAGACTTTATAATGAGCTAACAAACATTAAAAATATTGAACTCGATGTTGAATATTCTTGAGAGTTATGTTACTATTTTAAGAAAACACTAAAATTGACTAAATTTGGATAAACAGTTTCATACCTTATTTTATAAAGATTACGAGAATTTTTCACGGTGAGCCTCAACGAACTTTCCCCAAAAAGACATTACTAGAACTTCTTTTGCGGGGTGCTTTTTTCAAATTAGAAATTTTCATTATAAGAAAAATTTATTGAAAATTTCTAATTACTCAAGGGTTGTTGAGTATGTAAACTAGAATAAAAGCGGTTCTACACAAAATATTGTAAAATGATGACTGTCAAATCTGCAAAGGAATCTACAATAATCATTGAGTGCAAAAGGTTATCAAAGAATGTACATCCTCCACATTTTTGCATAGGTCTTTTTAAATTAGAGGTCAAACCATCGAAAACTGAAATTTAGTGATTGTGAATTCTCTTTTGTTAAAGCTCTTTCGGCTGTAATGAACACAATTTCATCACGTGTCTCGTGAGAAAAAAAGGTTGAGAGCGAGTTTTCAGATCTAATTTAAAAACAATCTTGTCATTAGACATTTTATTGTACCTTGTGTCTTTATGTCAAAAAATTTGATTAGTTTATTTGTAATGTCATTTTTCACGATTAAAACAAAAACTACGCGTCTCATCAAAAAATAGTAATAACAAATTTCCAGCTCTTCCTCGGTTAAACAAGTTTCGTTTATTAATTTTTTTTAGCTTGTGTCGTTTGTCCAAAAATTTAATTTTTTTATTTTGTAATGTAATTTTTCACGATTAAAAGAAAAACACCGCGTCCTCTAAAAACATGATTGAGAACGAATTTATAGATCTTTTTTAAGTGCACAATTTTTGTCTTCTGATCTTTTTGTTACATCTTGCATAGTTGAAAAGAAAAATGGAATTTTTTATTATGTTTTGTGGGTCAAAATTTAAATTTTCGATTTTTCAAGAAAATACAAAAAGTTCTTATAATAATATTTCAGGGCTTTCAAAAAGCAACGTTTTTTCTTTTCCTGACTTTTTTTCATATCGTGCGTTGTTTAGCTTATTACAATGTTCATTTCAGTTGTTTTTTTAGATTTTGAAAATCCTATAACTCTAATAATTTTACTTTTATCGAAGAAAGTCATGAGAATGAATTGTTAGGATTTCCTAGTACTGCGAATAGCCGTACATAGAATTTCCAAATCTTGAGAAAAAAATGGTCTAGAAAATTTTGAAAATGTTCTAACTTTTTGAATTTTCATCGAAAATAGCTGGCTAACGAACCTGTTTTTTCTTTTAGGCCTTGAAAAAGTGTGCCAAAACCTGATCATTTTTTTTAAGTTATCGTGCCTACAGACCTACATACAAACAAACTATAGACAGACACCATCGTAAAAATAGTTTTTTCTGACTCAGAGGGTCTCAAAACGTGAAGATTTGATGAAAACCGACCTGAACTGAACTTCTATTTAAAACATTATTTGAATCACTGGTTCATTTCGGTTCATAATTAAATGATGCTCGCATAATTAAAAAAAAATGGAAAAAGAAAAGGTTGAAATTTTTAAAACAAAATTTGTAATGGCAGTTTTGTTTAATATGAAAAAAACTTGTATGGCACCATAAAGCAATGCCCAATAAATATCATTAAAATTCAAAGATCTTTCGGTTAAAGTTGTGTAAGCCTCGCCGTGTTTGGTACTATAATTGTTAGTCAAATTTTACTATTGGCATTAGACAAAAATTGTATCTTATATTATTTGAATTAAAAAAATAGTTCAATTATTTTCGCTAATATTTCGGTTGATTTTTCCACTTATAATCAGTTAAACTTGATTAACAATTATGAACTAATTTCTATTAATTGTGTAAATTCCTAAGATTTCATTTTGTATTGCAAAGAATTTTAAAGAACTTTAGGTGAATTACAAAGAATTTAAGTTTCAAAATAATAATAAAACAATTTGAAAAATGATAATTAAGGAGTTCAAAATGAATTCTACTATCTGGAAAAATTTTATTATTCACTTTTGCTCTCTATAACGCCAACATGCTCTAAATGCACTACATTCTTTAGGCTCGCTTTACAAGCCCGATAAAACGGCTGAAATCATGCATGTGTTATAAAAAAATATATTTTTGTTTGTAATACGATTCCTCAATTACTGCTTTCAGGAATCAGTACAATTCCTCAGCTAACGGCGGTTTTTTCACAGTACATACATTTCATGAATCTTTATTTTCTTCTTACAGAATTAGGTGTACATATGATGAATGAAGAAGGTAATACTGTTCGTCATCGCGTTCGTCCACAACTTCGAATGGATGGACCTCCCCTGATATTTGTCCATGGTAACCCTCACTTGTCAACCCGAAATAATCTTCGCAGACCAGCCCCTGCAAATCTTATAGTTTCCCCACATGCCGCCAGCATTCGTATTGTGGAGAGAAAAAAAGCATATACTGCGGTACAATATAGCGATCTTGAAGATGAAAATCTTTTACAAAATTTGTATGATAAAATGGAAGCTAGTCTGCGTTGTCCACCAGCACCAGGTCCACCAGCACCAGGGCCACCAGCGCCAGGTCCACCAGCACCAGGGTCACCATAGAATAATAATTGCTAGATCAAATGAAATAAAAATATTAATAGTATATAATAAATCCTATGACGTATTATTTTGATCCACTCATCTTATTATCATAAAATTAAAGCATTTGCACGAATAATAGTAGTGTGGCCCAAAAAACCAAAAGTTTTCAACTTTGATCAGGACTCCTCTCAATTTTTCGAGGAACCCAAACAAATGAATACGTTTTTGTTAAAATTAATATTAAGATGCATTGCCCATCCCCTGAAGTTTCCCATAAGAATGGCATGGAAAAAATACATTTTTGTAAATTCCGTCCAAAACATAAAAATGTATGAGGTGTTGATAGGCTTCCTCTTCATAATCTCACATAAAAACTCTTCAAGGAATACGAATCAGTCATAAATTTTTAATTGCAAACTCCCTGAGCCCTTTTTAGGATTGCCCAAAAACTACCCCACGAATGTGCAATAAGGTTTTTGCGGAATACAAGACTTAATTAGTACTTTGCCCACATTTTTAAATATATTACCATGAATTAATGAAAAGATTACAAGATTTTATGTATTTGTTAATTTATTTTTAACTGACATAATATTCGCCCGCCATATAGTTCACGTGTAACATTGCTCTATCACCTAATACAATAAAATGAATAAGATAGATAAAAAAGTTGAATAATAAGATATATTGAACTATCTAATCTAATTAAAAATTACCTAATGATTCAGTGAGAGGGAGATCAGAGATTTTCCCTTCATTATTTTGTTCTGTAGTTGAAAATTCAACTATTTGTTTGAAAAATTATCTTTTTTAGTTGAAAATTTATCTCTTTGGTTCAAAAGTTAACTATTTTGTTGAAAATTCGTATATTTTGAATTCATTTAATTGTTTTTGATTTAAATAAAAATCTGTTTTTGTTGAAATATCATCAATTGAACTTTTCTTGAAGAATTCATCTTTTTTTTTTTGATAATTCAACTACCTGGTTAAAAGTTGATCTACTTTGTTAAAAATAAATTTTTTCGTGAAGATTCATAATTTTAGTTGAAAATTAATCTTCCAGGGTGGAAAACTTAATCAGTTTTTTCAACTGAAAGTATATAACTATTCTACTTTTGGTGAAAACTTTATATTTTTAATTGACAATTGATCTTTTCTATTTAAAAATTCAACTTTTTTTTTTAAATTCACGTATTTTGTTGAGGATTCAACTATTTTGCTGAAAATGCGTATTCTTTGGTTGATTTAGACTTTTTTTTATCAAAAATTAAAATAGTTTTTGGTTGAAATATCAAGTATTACAGGATTTGTGGAGCATTCATCTTTTCGGTTTGAAAATTCAACAGTATGGTAGAAAATTAAACTATATAGTTGAAAATTGAATTTTTTGTTAAAAGTCCAATAGTTTTGTAGAAGAGATTTTTTTGTTTGTTTAAAAATTCATATCTTGGTAGATACCATTATTTTGGTAAAAGATGCAACTGTTTGCTTGAAAGTTCATCTTTTTGATTGATACTTCAACCATTTTAGTAGAAAAATTAATTATTTGGTTAAAAATTAAAGTATTAATTTAAAAAATTAACTACTTAGTAGAAAATTGACTTTCTTGTTCTAAAGTCATAGGATTGGGTGAAAAATTCAGCTATTTTGTGGAAAACTTATCTTTTTTATTACAAAATTCAAATATTTGGGTTAAAATTTAACTATTTTGGTAAAAAATTTAACTATTTGGTGACGGTTTGAAAATCCAACTGTTTTGTGGAAAATTCATGTATTTGTTCAAAATTCGTCTATTTCGGTAGAAAATTAATCTTTTTGGCTGTGGATTTCACTATTTTGTTAGAAATTCTTCTTTTTTGCTTTAATTTAACTGATCGCAAATTCGTTTTTTTTGTTGAAAATTATTTGTTTTTAACTGAAAAAATAACTACTTTATTCTTGTTTTAAAACTGATCTTTTTGTTTTTAGTTTTAAATTCAACTATTTGGTTGAAAATTCAACCATTTTGGTAGAAAAGTCAACTATTTTGTTAAAAATTTAACTATTTATTTGAAAACTTAACTACTTGGTTAGAAAATTAACTTTTTTGTGAAAAATTCATGCATTTTTGACGAAAATAGAATTTTTTTTGTCTTTTTTGTGGGCGAAATTTCTACTCATTATAGAACAACACATTAGAAACTCGAACAAATACAGAATAACCGTGAACCCTCGCGTAAACCCCTTACGTAAGAAATTGTTTTGACCATGTACACTCCCATCCCCCCATGTAAGACAGCACAGAAAAATCGTTGACCTACGGGAGCGTTTACATATTGCATAACATTATTTTCGACCTCCCCCCCCCCCTCCCCATGTAACAGACCTAACATTTTCCTTTGGACCCGCCCTTCCCAAAAAACCAACGTTACGTAACTTTTTTTTTAATATGTTTAAAACATAATGTACATTTTCTAAATAAAAAAAAAAGTTTTTTTTTTAGATAAAGTATTGTCTAGAAATGAATAAAACAATATTTTGGTGTAACACTGAATACTTTTCAATATATTTTTTTAGTTATTCAAATATCGAAGTTAACTAATGTAAGTACTAATTGAAATTCGCCAAGTTAAAAAAGTTTTTTTTAATCCCATAAAGAACACAAAATAATATTATTGATAATATAAAATAAAAATTGCAAATAACTAATTATTTGTTAAAAGTTTTTGAACACTTAAATTCGACTTGAAATTAAATTATGAGAACTGAAAACAAGAAAATATGTATTATCAGTTTGTTTTCACATTTATATAAACATAATTTTTATAAGATTCTTGAGAAAATTAAAAAAAGATTTTTGAATATTTCAGATGTGTCAAAATAGTTATTTGTGATACAAGTGCGCAAAATAGGTGATTGTGTGCGAGTGTGAATTTTGCAGCATAAGTGCTCGTGCGCTAAACCACCGACTCATGCTTCGAGCCGCAGGCGAATGATGCAATCACACGAGTTACCGATCACCTATGCGCACGTGTATCACACGCTATTTTTTGCAACGCCCGTCCGAAAAAGTTGTTAGGAGGAGGTAACGAAAAATACTAATTTTATATTGCATAGAGTGGAGTAAAGACATTTTTTTTGAAAAAAAAAACTTGAAAAAAAATTTTCCAAAAAATATTTTTTTCAAATGTTTAAAAAAAAATGTTCTGAAAAAA
>CAKNYM010052879.1:108298-145052 GCA_932195095.1 Andricus curvator
CAAATTCAGTTTACCTAAAAATTGGTTAAATCCTGAAGAATAAAAATTGTCTTAAAGTCTTCCATTTTCTTTTTCCATACATTTCAAAATCTTCCGTACTTAAAATTTTTCTTTGAAAATAAAAGTGAAACCGTTTAAAATTTTTCAAGAAATTAAAAAAAAACAATCTCACAAATCTTTCAAAATTATTATAAAGCTTCTAAATTTTTTTTCGAATTCTTCGAAATAAGTTTTTGCCCATAATTTCATTTTTCTTATCTCTTTGAAAATGTAAACAAGTTTACAAATTATAGTGCGGTAGCAAAATGTTGAGAACAGAATTATTTCCCAATACTAAACAATTATTTACAATTTAAATTTTCTCGTTTTCCACCACAACGTGTTCGATATTTTCGAGAATATTTAGTAACATTGCTTTTTTAACCCTAAGAAAGTTTAAATCCACATTGAACATTTGGGTCCGTTAACTGTGTTAAATGACCTAACCTCAATCTGACATGAGTGCGCAAGCGCATACGTGCTTGTGAAACTTTCAAACGTTTCAGAAACTTTAGTCCCATGAAACGTTTCATTGTTTCATGAAACTTTCAATGTTACAATGAAACGTTTCATAGACTCACAACCCTAGTCTTACATATTCTTTTTCCACATATTTTGGAATCTCTTTAAAATTATTAGAAAATTATTAAATTTATAATAAAATATATATTAAATTATTAAAATTATTAAAAAGTTTCTAAATATTTTCGAATTCTTCAGAATATAAGTTCTTGCCCATAATTCAATTTTTCTTATCTCTCTAAAACTGTGAGAAAGTTTACAAATTATAGTGTGGTATCGAAAAGTTAAGAACAGAATTATGTGCCATTATTGAACAATCATTCATAATTTAATTTTTCTCTTCTATCAATAATGTTTAGAAACATTTAGAAATAAATTTTATGATGAAGTAAAATTATTTATGTTAATAAAAATACGCTCCCTACCCTTCCACCCAAAAAACGTAACATAACTGACGATTGGAATTTGCTTCCAAAAAATGCAATGGTTGGAACCCATTAAACTATTAAAGGAATATAGAATTTCTTTTGAAAGACTCCCAAATGCACCCAGCAGTGTGAAATATATACCCCCAATAAAATTCGTTCTGCTTCGAGTGTAGCACTGTCAGGTAGCGCACAAAGATTGAAAGCAAGGGCGCACCTGTCAGGTCGAAACACCCCCATCAGATCTCTACCTGTCGGAGCGTAAAAAGCCAAGACCTTTTTTCCTCGGAGATTTTCTCTGGGCCTCTAAAGTCTAAAGTCTAATCCGGCCTGCCAGGACTCCTGTGTGTCGAGACTGTCGAGTCGTCGAGAGGACCGCGGCGCGGCAAGTGCATCTTTTGGTATTTGGTATGTGCAGGGCCATTTAACTGCCTGCCGGGAATTTGAGATCCTATTCGTTGAATTTCTTAGGACTGCCTTTCGCCTCCACGACGTGTAAAAACCTTCCAAAGAACCTCAATCAGATTTTACTTCAAGATAAAACCTCGCAAGGTAACGCTAATTGAGAAAAGGGTGGATTTTAACAGTGATTCCATTTCACTGCTTTCTTATCTTTATTCAATCGAGCTCATATTCAAGTATACACTTACAAAAGTGCAGAATTATTTTTTATATTCATGCTCATTATGTTTCTCATCTGATTATTTATCTATTTTCATTATTATTTCAAGTTAATGGACATTCAAACAGTTTGCCAGAGGCATTTTAAAAAGATCTAGTGGTTTTATAAGAAAAAGAAAAATTCAATTTGGTCATACAACAAAAAATAAAACAAATAAATTGAATGCAATGTTAAACTGCAAGCAAGCACGGATCCAGAAAATTTTCCGAAGGGGCGATTGTGAATTTTCTTCAAAGATTGTATGAGAAAGAAGGTGAGAGAATACAATAAGGCGATAAATTTCACTTCATTTATATTCTTCCATTATAGTGTTCTCATTCATCAAAAAAAAAACTTGAAAGCACGTGCATACTTGGGGCCGTGCATTAATTGCATATAGTCTTCTGGATGAGATGGGGGGGGGGGGGGGGCAACGATTTTTCTATGCTGTCTTAGATGGGGTAAAAAATTCATCGTTTTGTTTAGAAAAGCTCATAATTTAATAGAAAATTCAACTATTTGGTCATAAATTTAAATTTTGTTGTTGAAAATTTATATTGTCGGGTTGAAAATTCGACTATTTCGTGGAAAATTCGTCCCTTTGGCTTGAAAATTCAACAAGTTGGTAGAAGATTCAACTATTTTTTAGAAAATTCTAATATTTTGTAAAAAATTCCCTTTTCTCAATTGAAAATTATTCATTTTCACTGAAAATTTTAGTTAATCCATTTTTGGTTAAAAAATGCTTTTTTTAGACTAAAAATTCAACTTTTTGGTTGAAAATTTTGTCTTTTTGGGTAGAAAATTAATACTCCTGGTAGAAAATCAAAGTTTTTGGTTGAAAGTGCAACTGCTTGTTTGGAAATTAATCTACTTTGGTTGAGGATTCAACTATTTTGCTGAAAATTCGTCTTTTTTGATTAAATTATATTGTGTTATTGAAAATTAAAATCTTTGTTTGTTTGAATGTCAAATATTATGTTTTTAAATAACGCAGTCATTCTTCATAAATAAATTAATTTGGTCATACGATCACATAAAAAAACAATGGATTCGTTATTTAAAAAAACGGTCGAAGAAAATTGACAGTGCGGAAATACTCCAATTCACTGAATCTACATATATATTATATTTTAATTGAAATTTAAACTATTTGATTGAAAATGTATGCATTTTGTTAAAAATTTGTCTTTTATGGTGTATAAACGGTTTGGTTAAAAACACAACTGTTTGGTTGAAAATGAAAATTAATCTGTTTTGGTTAAGGATTCAACTATTTTGCTGAAAATTCGTCTTTTTTGGTTAAATTATATTGTGTTTTATTTAAAATAAAAATCTTTTTTTGTTGAAATATCAACAATTATATTTTACATTAAAAATTCATCACAGAAAAAACAGAAGATAAACTTTACATCGATTTCTGACAAAAGATTCTTTGCAACAAAAATTAACTTCAGAGGATAAACTTTACACAAATATCGGTTAAACTTTCTTTTGTTTTTCCATGACAAACACATGTATTTTGAAAGACGCGAAGTTGGCTGAACGAAACTTTATCGCTCTAGAAAATTTCCTGCAACACATTTTATTCTTAATTTTTTCTGTGATCTTTTTAGGTTTACAATTCAACTTCTTCGTTGAAAGTTGAACTATTTTCTTAAAAATTCATTTTATTCGTTCAAGATTTATAATTTCAGTAGAAAATTCATCTCTTTGGTTGAAAATTAACTCTTTTTTTCGAAAATTTACGTTTTTGAGTTAAAAATTCAACTGTTCAGTTGAAAATTTATGCATTTTATTGAATTTTTTTTGTAGAAAGTCAGACTTTCATGTTAAAATAGAATTGTTTGTTTGAAAATGCTTCTGTTTTGGTTGAGGATTCAACGATTTTGCTGAAAATTCGACTTTTCATGGTTAAATTATATTATTTTTTACAAACAAACAAATTAATTGAATGCAATGTTAAACTGCAACCAAGCACGGATCCAGAAAATTTTCCGAAGGGGCGACTGTGAATTTTCTTCAAAGATTGTAAGAGAAAGAAGGTGGGGGGCTCCCCCAATTATTTAAAAAAATATTTCAAATTGAATACAATAAGGCGATAAATTTCACTTTATTTATATTTTTCCATTATAGTGTTCTCATTCATTAAAAAAAAACTTGAAACCACGTGCATAATTGGGGCCGTGCATAAATTGCGTAGTCTTCTGGATGAAAATTCTTGTTAAAAATGTATCTTTTTACGTTGAAAATTCAATTCCTTGGTTGAAAGTTGAACTAATTTATTAAAAATTCATTCTTCTAGTTGAAGATTCATAATTTAAATTGAAAATTCAACTTTTTCTTTTAAAATTCACTTTTTTGTTAAGAATTTACATTTTTTGTTTGAAAAATCAAATGTTTTGCAAAAAATTCATCTTTTTGGTTTGGAAAGTCCACAATTTAATAGAAAATTTAACTATTTGGTTATAAATTTAACTTTTTTTGTTGAAAATTCATATTTTCGGGTTGAAAATTCGACTATTTCGTGGAAAATTCGTTCCTTTGGCTTGAAAATTCAACAAGTTGGTAGAAAATTCAACTATTTTGTATAGGAAATTCTAATATTTTGTAAAAAATTCCCTTTTCTAAATTGAAAATTATTCATTCTCACTGAAAATTTATTTAATCCAATTTTGGTTAAAAAATGATTTGTTTTAGACCAAAAAATCAACATTTGTGTTGAAAATTTGTCAAAATTAATATTCCTGGTAGAAAATCAAACTTTTTGGTTAAAAGTGCAACTGCTTGTTTGAAAATGAATCAATTTTGGTTGAGGATTCAACTATTTTGCTGAAAATTCGTGTTTTATGGTTAAATTATATTGTGTTATTGAAAATTCAAATCTTTTTTTGTTTAATTGAATGTCAAATATTATATTTTTAAATAACGTACTTATTCTTCATGAATAAATTAATTAGGTCAAACGGTCATATAAAAAGGCAATAGATTCTTTATTTAAAAAAACGGTCGAAGAAAATTGACAGTGTGGAAATACTCCAATTCACTGAATCTACATATATATTATATTTTTGATTAAAAATTAAACTATTTGGTTAAAAATTTAAGCATTTTGTTAAAAATTTGTCTATATGGTATATAAAATCAAACTGTTTGGCTGAAAATTAATCTGTTTTGGTTAAGAATTCAAATATTTTGCTGAAAATTCGTCTTTTTTGGTTAAATTATATTGCGTTCTATTAAAAATGAAAATATTTTTTTTTGAAATATCAACATATATAAATATATTAAATATATTTAAATATCAAATATCAAAATCAAATATCAATATATTTTACATTAAAAATTCGTCTTTTTAGGTTTAAAATTCAACTTCTTTGTTGAAAGTTGAACTACTTTCATAAAAATTCATTTTTTTCGTTGAAGATTTATAATTTTAGTAGGAAATTCATCTCTTTGGTTAAAAATTAACACTTTTTTCAAAAATTTACGTTTTTGTGTTAAAATTTCAACTGTTCAGTCAAAAATGTATGCATTTTATTGAAAAATCATCTTTTTTGGTAGAAAATCAAACTTTCTGTTTAAAAATGGAATTGTTTGATTGAAACTACTTCTGTTTTGGTTGAGGATTCAACGATTTTGCTGAAAATTCGACTTTTTATGGTTAAATTATATTATTTTTTGCTTTAAATTAAAATCTTTTTTGTTGAAATATCAGCTATTATATTTTTTATCGAAAATTCATCTTTTTACGTTTCAAATTCAAGTCCTTTGTTGAAAGTTGAACTACTTTCTTAAAAAATTCATTTTTTAGGGTAAAGATTCATAATTTTAGAAGAAAACTCATCGCTTTGATTGAAAATAAAACTTTATTGTTAAAGTTTACCTTTGTGGGTGTAAAAATTATTTTAACTAAAAATTTAACTATTTCATCAAAAATAAGCTTTTTTGTTAAAATTTAATATTTTCAGGTGGAAAATACAATAATAACTAAAAATAATAGAAAACTCAACTATATATTTGGTTCAAAATTTCTGTAAATTGTTAAAAATTCGTCATTTTTAGTAGAAAAATAATCATCTTGGTTGGGAATTGAATTTTTTGATTAATAATATATGTATTTTGTTAAAAAAAATTTGTTTTGTTAAAAACTAATTTTTCTAACTTAAAATATAACTATATTTAATTCTTTTTCTTATTGTCTTAAAAATTCAATAGTTTTATACTTTTATAGGAGATTCAACTATTTTTAGATGATTCGTTTTTTTATTTATATTAAAAATTATTTTTCATCATACCTCAATCGAAAATTCGATTTTTGATGCCTGTGGAGCGGGTCCAAAATCAAATTTTCTACCCTAGGGAAGAAAACTCGATTGTCGACTCGCTCCACAGGCATCTAAAGTCGAATTTTCGATTATCGATATGATGAAAAATTGTATGCATGACTCGGGTCGAGGCAACTATTTTTCACACTCTTGACGCAATATACTATTTTTTCAATAATAATTTTACTGTTACATTTTTGGTTAAAAGTTGATCTTTTTAGTTTAAAAAATCAACTATTCGGTTGAAAATTCATGTACTTTGTTAAAAATTCTTCTTTTTTGGCAGAAAATTAATCTTCTTGGTTGAAAATTCAACTATTTGGTTAGACATTTATATATTTTGATGAAAATTCGTCTTTTTTAGTCAAAAAAATCTTCTTGGTTCAAAATGCAACTATTTTGTTAAAAATGTATGTATTTTGTTGAGAGTTCGTCTTTGTTAGTAGAAAATTCATCTTGTTGGTTAAAAATTTATCCTTTTTGTTGAAAATGTAATTATTTGATTGAAAATTCAACTGTTTTGTAGAGAGCTCGTCTTTTTAGCTGTAAAATTCGCCTTTTTGGTTCAAAATTGATGTATTTTGTTGAGAATTCGTCTTTTATAGAAAAAAAATTCAGGCGCGGATCCATAAAAGTGCCCTGGGGGGGGGGGGGGGGGGCATCAGAAATTTGTATACACATGCTGTGTATATATATACTATTTTACACATATAATATTATTTTATATATTTTGCAACCTGTCAAATATTAATTAACAATTTCAAATTATATTTGCCATTATGGAATTGCATACTTTTTATAGCTTTTCTTCAGTTCACAGCGAAAAAGAAAAAAGAAAAAAGTGAAGGTGGATCCGAAAATCCTGGGGGGCGGGGGCGATCGTCGGTTTCGCCACCATTGTAGATCCGCGGCTGGAAAAATTAATCCTCGTGGTTGAAAATTCATCTTTTTTGACTTCAAAATTCAAAATTTTGGATGCAATTTTTTTTCTCAATTTACTAAAAATTCTTTCTTTGTTGAGAATTCAAGTATTTAGTTGAAATTTTTTCTTTTCTGGTTCAATTCAACTGTTTCTGATTCAAAAAGAAAATTTCGATGCTATTAAAGCTGGAGCTTTGTTTTTTTTTAGTTCCACCCAGAGTTGTGTCTACTTTAATTTATTTACCGTCAAATTTCACAAACAATATTATTCGCTCAAAATCGACTTCTGAAGGCCATAACTCCAACACTTTCAGAGATAGAAAAATTTAATTTTTTAGTTTTTCAGCGAATTTCAGACGCTTTATTTCTTGGTACAGATACTTGGGCCGCAGGAATGGGTTGGAAAGAATCAATTTTCAAAACACTTATATTTTTCCACTTATTATTCCGCAGCTAGAACCTTTTTTTGGATGCGAAACTGAAATGTTTTCGAAAATAAAATTCCACTTTAAAGCAGTTTCCATGAAAATATTTTGATCAAACTCTTTAAAAAAATCAAAAATTGAGTTTTCTCAAAAAGGGCACAAGCGATTTTTTTCAATTTTGGATTCAAAATGATCGTATGACATGCCAGAAGTCAGTCGATATCCAATACCCATCGTGGCTTTTTTTCATTTTGCAATTTTTTAACTTTGAACGTTTTGAGCTCCAAAATTTCTTTAATTTTAAACTTTTTACACTCATTCTATTTCAAAATAATGTAGTTTTGTTTTTAAGCATAAAATTTGAACTTTGAAGTCATACTCATGAAATATTAAACAGTTTTATTCTGGAGGGTCTAAAGAAATTGTTCAATTTTTTATTTTATTTTAATAGAACAATTATACAATTTTTAAAACTTCTGCTTTAAATACTTCTAACTGAGAAAATTTCAACTTTAAGGAGTTGCAATTTTAAGTAATTCAATGTTTATATATTTAGTTAAAATTTCAAAGACCAATTATTACTGCTTTATATTTCGCATACGGTCAAACTGGGTAATTTCGGACATGTGCGGTAAATTCGGACACCCCTAAATTCCCTAAATTGATAAAATAAATTACTCAAAACTGTTCCAAAAATCTGGAATCAGTTCAAGCCTTAAATGGAACTAGATTCTGGTTAAAACCACCCACCTTAATTATGTAAACTATCAATTGAGGAATGTCTGAGATCACCCCACATGTCCGAAATTACCCCCTTTGACGGTACTGTAATTAAAATGTTGTGTTCTTGAAGGCTTGCTATTTAAAATTGTTCATATGAAAGTCTTTAATTCAAAATTACAATTTTGATTACCAAATAAGGGGGAACAATTAAACTGATCAATTTTGGAATCTGCTTATTCGAAATCTATAGTTTTTAAGTTTTATAATGTAAAGTTTTTCGAGAAATCTCATTCAATAAACATTAATTATCTGTCAATTTTGGCTATACTGAAAGAATTACAAGAATGTCACAAAATTTCCATATAAATGTAAGGAAAAAACTGTCGTTAGTGAGATTAAGATTAATGGCCAATGATAATTTGAGACAATCATCAAACAGGTATTCTAAAAGAAAAAAAAATCACAAGAAAATTGTTCAGTATACACGTGTAAAGGCAAATTTGCACAAAATATGCAACATATGTAAGCAAATGCAACACTGTATCTATTTTAGAAACCAGTTTCTTAAACAAGATAACACGAGAAGCAAAGTTTAGACTCAATTGATGGAAAGAAAAATGATCTCCAAGTCAGAAGCTATTTACATATTTTCCTCATTTTTTCAAATGATGGTGTTCATTAAATTGTTGTCAACACTTTTAAGAGAAACGTGATGCCTTTTCTACATTTTTTCAATGCATCAAAGTTATTTTTCATTATTAAAGAGAAGAAATTTTACGCTTAAGATTTTGCTAAATTGAAAGATAGAAATTTTATTATAGAAACTACATAAAAATTGTAACGGTATTTATAGTCTTTATACTGGGTAGTACTTTTACTTCATTTTGAAATTATAAAATATTTCCGCTAACTCATAATTACTGGCGAGGGAAAATAAAGTGATAAAAAGGCAATTTGGTTATTTTTTATGTCCTTTTTTTAATCTGCATATTATATAGCGCATATAAAATTGGCAGGCAGGAATGGCAATTGCTGAAGACGAAGTTACGGAGCTTGTCGATACATCAGTTTCCAGACCGCCGTTACAGTAATATGCGAAATAAAATGAAAAAAAATGAACGGTACCGATATTGCATAAAGAGCTAAACGTGTTAACGCCAACAATAAGTTGAGCGACTCATTGTTGTCCGTCCATTGTGTAATATGCCCTGACGTGTTATGTGTAACACCCTTAACGGAAGCAATTATTTATTGCTGTGACACAGGTGAGATATACCGACCGGTCTTGCGAAAGTAATTGCCCCACGCAATTTTGCAGAAAACTTGCATATAATCGACTTTTAGGCAATAGTCTTCGGTCTTTTATTTTTGGTTAGATGGAAAGTTTGTCAATGAGAATAGACCGAGAGGTATACTTACTTAGGAATTCTTCTAAATGATTTGTTTTTAAATAACTCGAGAAACTATCTATAATTTATATTATATTTTTTTATTTAAACTCAGTACTGCGATAAAATAATTATTTTATTAGACTGATAATGAAACCAATAATGAACCTAAATATTTTTCCTACTCCCAGTCCCAAAAACTAACAAGGAGAGCTCGCGAAAGTTGCGTCGCCAAATCGACTAGGGCTTTACATATCTCGGAAATGGCCTATTGGATTGAAATAAAAAATACGCCCCTAATGGATTTTCATGCACTTTCACCCTGTGAAACCCCAGTCAATCAGCGACGCACATCTCACGAACTTTCCTTGTAAGTCCCAAACAGCAAGTTCAAAATCGTACTCTCTTAAAATGAACCAGTTAAATCTCACTGATTTCCAGTTAAATCTCACTGGTAGAAACAGCCAGAAGTGTGTCACTGACAATCAGTGAGAATTCACTGGTTCATTCAGTGTAGTTCCGGCACTGGTTCAATCAGTGAGGTTCACTGGTTTCTCAGTACCATTAGTCATCTGGGCGTACGCCTTGTCGTCTGTCAGCTGTTTAGGTATGACACTTATTATTCATCACTATTGTGGTAACAGTTGTAAAATTATCTTTTAAAAACCGGACTTTACTCTCACAACAATAAATGAAGGCCGAACTACAATATGATGGGATATAATATGTTGCGCCTAATTGTGGGATGACCCGTCGTTATGTCAACGTGTCGCGTCGCTCAAAGTTCAACCCAAGTGGCCAGGGGCCTCCCGCTATCAAGCGAAAGATATTATATCCCCTGCTTATTGCAGCCAGGCGCCAAATATTTATAAAACAAACACTAGTACACAATAAGGTTCGTTTTCACTCGAGAAATGCCAAGAACTGACCGGCGCGCGTATCATTCGGCTAGAGGTTCACGTCTTGCCCGCGTGGAGCGCTATATCACTGGTTCAATCTATCATGTAGCGTCACTGGTAGAATCAGTAGCCATTCAGTACCGCCATTTCAGTTTGATGTCTCACTGGTTCATCCAGTCAAAGCGGAAAAATCACTGGTTCACCAGTGATAATTCAAAATACTGATTCAACCAGTAACAATTTCACTGGTTCAGTTTAAGAGAGTAAGATCCAGAACAGTAAATCCCAAAAACACGATACTCAAAATACAAGACACAATGTTAATTTACGAAAAAATAAGATCCAAACTGTAAATCCGTGAGGCCCAAAAGCCAAAATCGTGAGTGCCACATGGAGAAAAATTCAGATTTCGGAAAAAGTTTTTAGCACAGGAAATTTCAAAGTGAATCCCAGACATCCAGGATTTCGTTCAGGAATCCGGGACTGCGAACTGGAAGTTAGGAAATCGGGATCCACGATGAATATTGCTAGCCTTTTCAGCTGCCTTTCAGGACTGAGTCCTGAACTGCTCTAGCCCTATTCCAAGTGCCACTGTAGGTAGCACTCTAATTCTTGATGGAACGCTCGGCGATGAGTACTCTTCTAGCAAAATTCGTCCTGTATCTGATTTCCTCGAAATACAGGACTCAGTCCCTATTTTTCATATTCTATTTTTCTCTGTGCAAGCCCTAAGACTCAAAACCGTAAGTTCCGAAACAGCAAGTCTCAAGCCGTAAGGCCCAAAATCGTAAGTCCCAAAACGTAAGATCCAAAAACATAAGTTCCAAGACCGCATGTCTCAAGTCTTAAGGCCTAAAACCATAAGTATCAGACAGTAGGGCCCAAAATTTTAAGTCCCAAGCCGTATCTGATGTGTTTTGTTGAAAGTTCGTATTTTTTTGGTAAAACTTAAATCTTCTTGGTAAAAAATTTATCTTATAGGTTAAAAATGCAACTATTTGATTGAAAATTCTTCTTTTTTTTGGTTGAAAATTCAACTAATTGGTTGAAAATTAATTTTCTCTAACATTTTTTTTCTCATTTTCTCTCTTGTAAGACTCAACTCTTCGATCGAAATTTGAACCTTTTTGTTGAAAATTCGTTTGTTCCTTTTTTTTTGTTAAAAATTAATTTTTTTACCTGGAAATGTAACTAATCCATTTTTGGTTGGGAATTTATCCTTTATAAGTTGAAAGCTCAACTGTTTAGTAGAAAATTAATCTTTTTGGTTAGAAAAATATCTTTTTTAGCTGAAAATTCAACTTTCTTGATTGAAAAGTAATCTCATTGGTTGAGGATTCGCCTATTTTGTTATAAATTTGTTTTTCTTCCGTTCATAATTCAACTGATTGAAAATTCGTCTTCTTTGGTAGAATAATTATCGTTTATAGTAAAAAAAGTCATCTTTTTTGGTTTAAAATGAATTCTTTTGTTGAAACTTTAATTTTTCGGGTTGAAAATTCAACCGTGTTATAAAGAATTCCTCTTTTGGACTTGAAAATTCAACTGTTTTCGGGTGAATTTTAATCCTTTTTTTTTGAAAATTTGAAGATTTGATTTAAAATGCATCTTTGTAGGTTGAAAATTCAACTTCTTGATAAACTCATCTTTTTTGGGGGGATCTTCCAAAATTGGCAACGTAGTTTATGTACGACCCCTAAGTTCAATGTCATTCTCAGTCTTCACTCAATTTGCATTAAAAATTGAATAAATTAAGAATGCAGCAATTTGAAGTTCAAACCTTCAATAATATACAACTACAAATTGGAAGCTTTATTCGAATCTACATCCGTATAATTCTTAAAGTAAATAAAAATCAGACAATATTTCAAAATAAAACATTCAAAACTGTACAATTTGAAGGCAGTAGTTGTCAAAATAAATTAATTTAAGGTATTTGAAATTATGCAAACAAATTTGCAAAATTTAGAGAATTTAAAATCAAACCTACAGAATTTAAATAGTTAATATTTAAAAGAATTATATCTTGATCAAAAATAATTTTGTCTAAAACATGATTTTATAATATTATTTGTAATCATAAACTGTGCATATGAAAAATTAGCAATAATTTTTGCACACAGAACAAAAATTAAATTTTGAAAAATTTGTGAAATTGGTGGTGGTCAAAAGTGACATCCAACAAAATTTGAAAAAAATCACGGGATATCCTGATAGAATACCAAACCCTACTATGAAAAAAGAAACATGTATTTCACAATTTGATCAAACGATTCATTTTTCCTTTTTTACAATCATTCGAAGATTACCTGCTCGTTCTAAAAAATTAATAGAAAAAACTTTTTAAAAAATTTGAAAAATGACAAAATGACGGCTTTTTTCTAAAATTGTTGAAAGTGCATTTTCTCCAAAACCGCACATTTTGTAATTGTAATTTTTCGTTTTGAGGAATTTATGGTAATATATACTACATATATCTTGACTTTCGAAATTGGTACGCATTCTTATCGGAAACAACGAAAGGTGCAGAAAAATGTTCAGATAATACTTTTTCCACCTAGAAAACTTATCCAAAAAATACCTCTTGCTCTTTTAATATATCTTGCATTGTTTAGAAGAAATAAAATATTATTTAAAAAATCCCAGCCCTAAAAATATTTTAGCCCGCATGAAACATTAGTAGAAAGTTTTTAAAAATATTTGAAAAAATGAAAAAGATGGGGCTTTGCTACCAATCTTCTTCTCATGTTTTCGAAAGTCAACATATCACGTAAGAGCAAAAAATATTTCCTGTAGAACATTTTCTAGACGTGCGAACTTTTATCTAAACATTTTCTTGTACCTTTCGCTGTTTCCGAGAAAAGTACAAAAAATCGATTTTTCAAAAATTATTTTTTGTCAATATGAAGCAGTGGTTTACCAAGAACAAAACTCAATAGATATGTAGTACACATTACCATCTATTTCTTTCGAAAAATTATCATTTTTTCAATTTTTTCATTGTTTTAGGATCATTGAAAAAGCAAAACTTCCTGCACGTTGAATAAAAAAATAAAATCCTAGATACCTACGATCGTTCGGAAAATACTGCATTTTGGAAAAAAATTTGGTCAATTTTTGAGAATCCGCAGGTTATATTCGAATATATATATATATATATATATATATATATATATACCATTAAGCCATTTCCCTTTCGGGGTAGGCGTGACACTACCCGATTCGGGTAGTGTTTCTAGGTTGATAACTTGTAGTAAATAACTACAAGTGTGGGCTCACCACACCCACGATGTGCCAACAGCACTCAGTTTTCTCGAATGGTCACCCATCCAAGTGCTAACCGCGCCCAACGCTGCTTAACTTCACTGATCTGACGAGAACTGGTTTTTTCAGCGTGGTATGGCTGTTGGTTGAATGATTGTAACAAATCAAAAAAAAAGTTTTTGATCAAACTGTGAAATACGTGTTCCTTTATTTTTACCATGTATTGATAAAGCTGGACAACTGCCTGATTTGAAATGGAATTGGTGATTGAATTTTGAATTGAATTGAATTTCGGGTGAGGTGATATAAAGTGACTTTTAAAGAAACTGTATAGGTTTTTCTACTATAAGTTATAAAAATTGCCAGTCAGAAAATAAATTCACTACCATTTCCCCTCTGTTCCAAAAAATGTATAATGTAATTGTTTCGGCAATTCTGAGAAGTAAATAAAGAGAGAGGAACAATTCAATTAGAATCTCCTCTAAAAGACGAAGGAAACAAACACGATAATTGCCATCCGCTGAATCTTATATAGACTGCAAACTACTCAGAATCATCAAATCGTTATCTGATAAAATTCTAATCAAGTTTTGATCGATTACTTCCGAGAAGTGTTGACTCTGAAAATGGTCATAAGTGTGCTTTGAGCCACTCTTTCGCGGGCAATTCCTCATTTCTTAGTCCGCCACTGATGTGAGTGGTTTGACCCGTTCCCTTCGAGATCATCGAGCTAATGGGCGCTTCGGTTACAATTTGTTACTGCCATAACAGTCTTGAATTAGACGAGTGAGCATACTCGTATTGACCAGTAAGTGCAAGCCAACAAGGAAGGTACTGAAGAAGTCACGTCGTTGTAACTGTTTTCCGTTCTTGCGAAAAGTTAACGGCCCTACGCAACCATTTTGCAGAAGGAGCTTCTCCTCAGTATCGATATATCTTTCGAAAAATTCATTAATTCTATTATAGTTGGATTCTTGTTCAAATGAGGATTTCAGAATCCGACAAGGGAAATTACACATTTTTGTAAATTAATCAAATTTGGTACTTTCTGTCACAGAGTTATTGAGTTATTCCAATTGAGGTTTCAGCTTTAAGCCACACGTCCAAGGATTTTAGTTTTGTAGGTATCAAATAGGTATCGCCTATCTAACTCCCCATCTATCTTTCCGTCACTAGTGAATAGGCTACCCAGATATATGTACTTATCAACTTGTTCTATTCTCTCATTATTAAAGACAATGTTGCATATTGTTTTCTCATTCTTTCCTTCAAACACCATAATTTTTGTTTTATTACTTACTGTTTCGAGATCCACACCTTCTTCGTAATAATAAAAAATGTATCAGAGAAACATTAGAGAAGGTAAAAAAAATAAACGTTCCTCAATTTATCTTTCACTCCCTCTGTCTTCTTCCCCTCAACACATATACGGCTCACACTATTCTATCATCCACCCCCTCATTCGTCTCCCTCCATCCTCCCCCCATACCAACAACCCTATACCCCCACCAAACATCCACTCGTCTCATTCGTCCACATCATCATCCTCTCCCCTCTCTGTATACATTTACCTTCATCCCCCTCCCCCACCTTATAACGCTTTCATCAGTACCCTTATAACCCGCAAGCTCTCTTCCTCTCTCCTCCCTCTCCTTCATCCCTAGTCATCCCTTTTTCAATACCTTCTCATTCTCCCTTCCTTACTACCCAATAAATTCGATCCCCTTTACCCTAATAAGCCTCAAACCCGATACTTATCATCCCTTTCACCCTAGGTCTCTCTCGGCCCTCCGGTATCACAAATATCCCCCACCCTCCCACAATTTATTGTTCCACCTTTCTTCACGAGGAACTCATCATCACCCCATCATCTAACTCTCGCAAAAATCTGCATTTAAAAACCTCATTATGGTACCAATGGAGAATATTGACTAGTGGAAGACAGGAAAGATTAAGGTGTTATATTCGTTTATAGGAAGGAGAACTGGAGATAGATATTTGACCTGATTATCACTAATATTTGAACTTACACACTTAACCCGTGACCTTTGATCCCCGACAGTTGACCTGTTACGTTTGACCTCTCATATTGAACATTGCCCTTCAACAATCTCTGATCCATGACCTTTTATCTTCGAAATCTGACCTTACCTTTGATTACTCACCTCTCACCGTTGAACTCTGAGATTTTAACTTCCTCCTCTGATCTTTGACGGTTCACCTATCACTTTAAGGCGTTTATATTATTAATTATTCAATACTTATTGCTTCATTATATGAATTTTGAAGAGAAATAAATATTTTAGAACTCCAAGGTAAAATATATAATGTAAACTATTGGAAAAGTGATATCAGACTGCAAAGCCTAAAATTCTCTCAAGATGAGAAATAGGGTGATTTTTCAAGAAAACTAAAGAATAAATTCTTTTGAATAACATTAATATAGGTACCATATTCCTGAGAGTATATAAAATATATTGCATTCATAACAAAACAGTGGAATTTTCAACAACAACAAAAAAATAGAATTTTCAACCAAATAGAAGAATTTTTAACAAAAGAGGCGAATTCTGTATTAAAAATATGAAAGTAGGCTTTTAAATTGAAAAAAATTAATACCAACCATAAAAGATGAATTTTCAACTAAAAAATATGAGTTTTCTACCAAAAGATGAATTTTAGACTTAAAAGGACGAATCTTTCATCCAAAAAGATGAATTTTTAGCAAAACAGTTGAATTTTTGACAAAAGAAGCTGACCTTTTAACAAAATAGTTGAAGTTTCAACAAAATAATTAAATTTTCAACCAAATAGTATAATTTTAACCAAAAGAGATGAATTTTGAACCTAAAATGTAATATTAGATTTTTTAAATAAAAAAAAATTAACTTTCAACCAAAAAAGGTAAAATGTTAAGAAAATAGTTCAATTTTCAATAAAATAATTATATTTTCAGAAAAACAAAATTTGTAATCAAAATAGATGAATTCTGAACCTAAAATATGATAACAGACTTTTCAATTGAAGAGAATTAACTTTTAACGATGAAAGATGAATTTTCAACAAAAATATATGACTTTTCTACAAAAGATAAATTTTCAATCCAAAAGGACCAATGTTATATAAATAATAAAATAAAATAATAATTAAATAATAAAACTTTCAACGAAATAATTGCATCCTCGTCCAAATAGGAGAATTTTCAATCAAAGGAACTAAATTATAAACCAAAAATATAATGATAGACTTTTCAATTTAGCTGATTTTCGTTTTTTGGAGGTATTAATTCAGTTCTTATTTAAGCAGTAAAACGAGAAAAAGGGAATTTTCTTGAAAACAGGGAAAACTAGCTGTGAATTGGATCTCGAGTGTTTCCACTTTGTTTGTATTTATAATTATATGGTGCTCATTTCACGAGCACTTTGCTTCCCGTTAGCAAATGTATTTGCTTCCTCATAGAGGAAGCATTAGTTATTTTTTTCAATAATAGACAAACCAAAGTCTTCAGTTTGATCAATTTAAAAATAGAAATGTACAAAAAATGCAAAACTACAAAATAATACAAAAAAATTTTTTAACACAAAGACAAATCAGACAAATCAAATTTTGTATTCAAAATGATAATTTTTCGAGCTGGAAAAGGGATGGGAAAAGTTCTGTAGCACCCTATCCCTTTCCTAGCTTTATGATTTCTTTATGAAAATTGTCAGAATTACCCTATTTGAAAACTTAGGATCAAAAAGTCTTTTCTATTCATGCGTCAACTTTGAATTATGTCAATGAAAAAAGTTTTTCTGTTTGGAGCAGATGACTGAAATATTATAAATGAGCATAACTTCCTTAATCTTCAATAAAGTGTATTAATATTATAGATCAATCGATTTGCCTTGAATCAAGGAATCTTTTCCGTTCTTGCATCAATTTTGAATTATGTTAGTGAAAAAAGTTTTACTATAAAAAACTGATTTTCAAAATATATAAATCATTATAACTTCCATACTCTTTAATAAAATGTATTAATATTATAGGTCAATCGATTCGATTCGAACCAAGGGATCTTTTATATTCTTGCATCAACTTTAAATTATGTTGAAGAAAAAAGTTTTACTATAAAAAACCGTATTTTAAAATATTATGCATTACCATAGCTTCCTTACTCTTCAGTAAAATGTATTAATATTGAAGGTCAATCGATTCGACTCGAATCAACACATCTTTTCTGTTCTTGCATCAACTTTGAATTATGTTAATGAAAAAAGTTTTACTATAAAAAACCGATTTTCAAAATATATAAATTACCATAACTTCCCTACGCTTCAATAAAATATATTAATATTATAGGTCAATCGATTTGTCTCGAACCAAGGAATCTTTTATATTCTTGCATCAACTTTGAATTATGTTAATGAAAAAAGTTTTACTATAAAAACCCGATTTTTCAAATATTATTAAGTGCTCAGAAAAAATGCAACAAATATTTTTAGAAATCCTTCGGTCAGTTTCAAGATATTAGTCGAGAAAATAAGCCCTCCAAATTTCATCAATTTATCTGCCACCGTTTTCAAGTTATCGTGTTCACAATAAAGCGTGACATCCACACACCCACACATCCACACACACACACACATCCGGACAATTGCTTAGAACATTGTATTAAACATTTTTAAATTGGGGAAGGTTCAATAAAATGAATTTAAAATTTTTGGAAAATCCCGTGTGGACAAATTTCGTGGCAGTCTTGAATCATGCTAAAGCCAGTACAGTTTTTCTCAAGCCGGTCAATTCACGCAATACTAGCCTGGCGCTACACTGGCGCTGTCTAGTTTTGCTACGTGTTTGATTCAAAACTTTCTGCTGTCTAGTTCCAGTCTTTACGCTACCTAGGAGTTTTAGCTAGTTTCTAGATAGAATCACGGTTTGGACTTAAACAAAAATTACAGAGGTGAATTCAGAAAATAATCATTTATGAATCAAAGATTTGGGAAATTACAATACACAATCGCACAAATGCTTAAGCAATAATTAATTGTACACTATTACATATTTAAGATAGTAAACAATAATGGTTGAAGGTGATCAAAATCTTAATACAAGAACTGTATTCTTAAGAACGATTTTTTTTAAGAATGTTTAAAAACATTTTTTTTCAATTGAATTATATAGTCAAGTTATAATAAATTTATATTGAATTCTAAATAATTATAATATGTATAATGCTATGTATAATGTTGATGATATTCAAGAAAATCAAATATTATTATAAATGATTTATTTAATTTATTTTAATTATTTATTGATTGCGTAAATGATAATCAAGCCTAACGTAATAATTGTCTGAAATAGTAAAAAAAATCATTATTTCGTAGCCTAACTGTAAGAAAATCATACAAACTTTATTTTTTTCAATGATTTATTCAAACATCAAGCAATTTTAATGCTTAAAAATTGTTCATGTTTTATTCAAATAAATATTAGGCTGTAATGAACTGAAATTCGTATCCGATAAAAATAAAAATAAATTTAACTTTTAGATGGCCGAGGTGTTAAGGCGACGGGACAAAGTTACAACAATATAATAGGAAGTTACATCAGAAGTTCGACACCCGGCGTATGTACAAGAGATTTGCGGGAAATCATTTCTTCTTTCTTTTTGTACAAAAACTTTTTTTATATTTTTAATTAACTGCAAAATCTATATATTGGAGTTTTATGGCATAATAAATAATTATATTATTTAATTATTAATTCTTTTTTATCAAAATAGCCGATCTGTCTAGAAACTAGTCGATCCGAGCGTTACATCCCAGTCTAGCCACTGGACAGTCAGCCTATGGCGCGCCAGTGTCGACTCAAGGCGGACTGGACAGAAACAGTACAGCGCCACGAAATTTTTCCACACGGGATGTTACCATTACAAAGCTTCCTCTATGAGGAAGCAAACAGAAAAAAAATTCAGAGGCGCGTCACTAAAGCTTTATGCAGAAACCGTTTCTAAATTTTTCTAAACAGGAACAGAAATTTCAGCAATGATAACTGCATAAAACTTTAGTCACATGTTCCAGAAAATTCTGTTAGAATTTAGCAATTTTCAGTTACTGTTACTAAAAATTTGAAGGGGATTAACAATTTTTTCGGTTCATTATTTTTAATATAAAATGCGTAGTCTATATTTGTCCTGACAATATAAATAGTGAGAAAATATGAGTGAAGTTAATATAGGTAAACACATTTGATTCATTGAGTATATTAACATATATAACCTAGATACATACGTAGTCATTTATACATATAAACTTTGCTATAGTCTCACAATAATTGATGTTGTTAAGTATAATATATAACGCAAATTTATATGAAAATTAATGAACCAACGGAACGACTCAAAATCACAGATATAACCTATCCTAGCTAAGAGCGCGTCATTTGACGTAAACTGTAGACTCACCATTCGATTTAAACCTGGATTAATTATTAACTTACACAGCTGCTGCTGGTCACTTGCGGTCCTGATGAACCTTTTTAGAAGTTTATTTACGTAACAGGTGATCTTAGTTTCTTGTAACTATTTTATTGCAAAGATAATTCGCTCATCAATTAACTTATCGGTTGACCCAGAAGCTCGATCTAACCATAGGATCGTAGGCTAAAAAATTACGAGTTTATTTATAATATAATACGTGTAATTTAATCACAAAGAGTATGAAATGCACTTACTGAAATATGGTAAATACAACTTATTTATATGTGTGGTACAAAGCTGTAAGATATGTGTTTCTATTATATGAAATGTGTAATTCTATAAACATATACCTGAGTCAACTATCTTTAAAATGTTTACGTTTAGCAACAACCTTTGTATGAATGATTTACCCAACTCGGTTTGTTTTGTTCACAACAGGCGCATCTTGCTTGCGCCTGCGCGTCTGCCTTCATAAGCAACAAGAATCGGATGGCCAAAACAGATATCCTGTATGGCTGTATCTATACCAGTAATAAAATAGGGTTCATCTAATCATAAATATTGTTGTACCCCCTATTTATTTCTATCAGTGTTAAATAATTTTTTCCCCATGTGTCAACTATTGTCTCTTTTGCACCACATTCTTTGAGGATTATTTCGTTTCTCACTTTGTCCATCAGTGTTGTAATCTTCAGATGCCGTTTCTGAATGTTAATAAAAATTTGGTTTCACTATAAAAGTTACTGAATTTCGTTTTTAGCAACAAAATCTCGCGAATTTTAGTTACTTTAGTATCATAAATGTGTCGGAATTTTCCGAACATTTCTAACAATGTTGCTGTTCGGTCTTCGCACACCTAGACGGAACACATAGATGCGTATAGGGAGCCATATTAAAATAATTATTTAGTAAAGGATCTAATGGAAACAGATAATTTTTATATGATAATGGCGAGCTTCGTTTCAAAGTCACGTGCATTGAGCACACATTGTTATAAATGAAAATGACGAAGTGCGGGACGCTATAATTATATAAGTCTAAGGTCAATCTAAAGGAGCTCTCGGACAGTTAGACACGAACTCGCTACGAAGCGAGCATCATCTTTAGAACGGACGTCGATGCAATTATGGCATGTAAGGTATACACACTATAGACTATATATATTTATATAATATAAATTAGTAGATCTTTAGATTGCCGTATTTTTTAACCGTTGAGCACTGTTGTGAATAAAATAAAAATAGTACCGTGAAACTAAGAACGTCATCGTATACTTCGGAGATAAGCGTTATAGCTCTTGACAAATGCAATATCATAATTACCAGTGAGATATGCTTCATAGTTTATTTTCAGCGCGGTTGGCTTATGCCAATTAACTGAATTTGTCACCAAATGAAAATGGACTTGAAATATAATTACCAGCGTAAGCGAGTTTTCAAGATAAAAGTTTGTAGAATGAAAGTTATTACGCATTTAGGTTAATGGTTATATTTTCAACTTAATTTTATCACTTTATCTATTTTCATTTTTATGTTTGTTCTTCACGCTGATAATTTGTATCATATTATATTGTATGATTGAAAATTATAATCTTGAATAAGAAATTTTATTAGATCAAGAAAATAGCAAATAATTTGCCAGGTAAGATCGCTTGGAATGTATATTGTGGTTTTTTTTTTAATTTATTTTTATAAAAATATGCCCAACAGTCGATTATACCAATTACAGGGATACAAAGTAATCTTAAAGGCTGAAGAATCGCCATGTGAACATTATATATACTCTCTAAATGCGATATAGAAATTTTAATAGTGCAATTATGTATTAGCATTGTGTCTAACTTCTATAGTAATGCATATTATTTTTCATAGCAAATCTATTGAAAATTCGAGTTTCGGTACACTGTTAAAAATTGCTGTATTAATTTTAATAAACATGTATTGGAAGTTTTTTTCAGATACGTATATTAAATTTAAGATACCACCAAATTTGAAAGTTCAAATACACATCTGAAATTTAATACACATGTGTATTAAATTTAATACACATGTGGATTAAATTTAATACACATGTGTATTAAATTTAATACACATGGGTGTTAAATTCAATATACATGTGTAGTAATTTTGATACACATGTGCATTAAGTTTTATACACATGTATATTACCTATAATTTAGGTATTTTTGGGTATAGTTTAAAAATGATACCAAACATTAATTTTTTAAACAATTTATTTACTTTAAATAAAAAAAAATATATATATATGTGTGTGTTTATAAATTATATTGCGAATAAGTTTGTGAATTGGTTGAGTTTTTCTGCGAAATTGAAGACAGTGGAATTAAACGATTTCGCTTTTCTTTTTGGTTGTTCTCTTTTTCCGCCTGTTAATGGACTGATTTTCATTATTATTCTGAAACAAATTAAATTAATTAGAACTTTTATACCTCAATAAAAAAATTTGAAAGTATATTTCTTAGGTTATCTAGATATGACGTGGAACGAAGGAACCAGCCTTACGACCGAAAATCAGTTTAGGAGAAAAAGCGGATCAAAATGAAAACAAGGCGAACAAGTAGCAAAGGGGCCCTCGTACTGACACACACACAACGCGTGAGAGGGTTGGTGCAAGATTCGAGCGGCTTAATTGTGAAGAACTAACTAAATTAATTGATTTAACCAAATTAACTTACCTTTTCACTCAAACGGGCGACTGGCAACTCACTGTTTCCAAAATGCGAGGCTTGCTTGATAGCTGGCATCAGCTGACATGTCGGGGTCAGCAGCGTTGCGCGACGCATGCGCTAACGCTTAGGTTTAATACACATGGGTATTGTTTCAGTTTTCATATACAAATATATTAATTTTGGTATACATAGTAAATGAGTTTAATATAAATGTGTATTAAGTTCATTTTAATATACAAGTGCATTAATTTTCAAATACACTTCATGTATTAACGTGTATTAAAATTCATAACATTTTTAACAGTGTACCTTTAGAGCGGGTTGAAACACGGTGTTTGCATCCCTAGGGTTGAAAAATTTGGTTTCAGCCCTAGGGTTTCAATCCTAGAACTGAAACAAAACGTTCCAACCCTAGAGATGAATACACCGTGTTTCAACCGCTCTACAGGTATCGAAACTCAAAGTTTCAATAGAGGCGCGATGAAAAATTAGTAATTTTATCACTTTCTACTTAATGAAATGGTAAGAATTATGTTACTGAATGAACGAATAAGGGTATTCTACTAATCTGCTTAGCAGTACTAACTTACTAATTCAATGAGTAGCAATGAATTGCTGGAAAAACATTATTTAATTTTTTTTTATACTTTTTGCTGGTTCTTGAGTTTTAATTAGGGAACAGACATTTTCAGAGCTTCAGAACTTCGAGGAGTTAGATAAGTATAAATTCAAAGTTATACTAGTATAATATCATGATGATTAAACAAAATATAAAGAAGTTAGATATAAGTGAAGAAATTTCAGTCAAAGCACGTAATACAAATAAACAACATTTCAGAAAAGCAAAACAGCGTTCTTAAAAACTAAAATAATTAAATTAATATCATTTTATAAAGTCGTTAATATAAAATGAAATTGTATTTTTCTTACTACAATTTTAATAATTTGTATAAAGTATAAGAAAAATTTTTCCTCATAAAATCATTCTAAAACTAATAGGACTAGAACTAATAGATAATTTTTCAAACAAAAAAATAATAATTTTAAAATTTCTTAATCGAATCGCGCTATTAGTTTTTACGTATCCCGCATTTTTAAACAATTTAAAAATTAAGAATTTGTTACAAAAATGTGAGATGGAATTTTAGAGAATTTTGTAGCCAACATAATGTATTTTGAAATAATTCGAACTAACATGGTTTTGTGAATGAACCCTTCGAGTATAACTCTCGCTCTTCTAGCGATTTTTCGTTTGTGGATAAGTAGGTTCTGACTTCAATTTATTGCAAACTAAATGATTTTTGTAAATGATGTTATTATTTTGGTGATCTGTTTAATCTTTTTGAAATGGGTAAATTTTAGTCCTTGAAAAAGTTAGGTTACCTAAAATGTATTTTCAGACAAATTAAACATCTTCGAGGCTTATAGTGTGCAGAAATTGGCAAACATACTGCAGAATCACCAGATTCGACATGATTCTGGGGAATATTTATGTCTCTTTTCTTGTTCAGAAATGTAAAATAAATGTTGAAAACCTACAACTTCAGGTAGCTAATTAGTATGGTTATAGGTAACGTGATGTATCAATCGTACAATTCCTGCATTCCTGGTCTATTTTAATGTATTCAGTAATTTATTATTTGTTTGTGATAAAATTCTCTTGATTGTAAAATCTGTTTTTTAATTTAGGGTAATTCGGGGAGAGATGCCGCATCGCGTGAGACGCCGCACTCTCTACATCTCATAGAGTGAGGAAGGGAGTAATGTGGGGAAGGGGGTATAGATTTTTCGATTGATCTAGATTTCCCGTGTTATTTATTGAAATAACACGCTCGTTCCGCAAAACTGCTCCGACCCAGGTTGTTGATCAATCTCTCCAGCGATCACCCCAAGTGAAGAGCCTCACAAAGTCATCATGTCAAGCTCCCCACTTGGGCTCCTTAGTATCCAAGGTCTTTTGTTTAAGGCGTCATTCACTCCATTGACACTCTTTCTCATGCATTTCTTATAAACTATTTGTAGCCACACTTTTTTGTCCTGGCATACCTCTCTAGCTTCCTTCACGTCCATGCATTTTTTCATGCATGCTCTTGTGTTTCTATGCCTTCTCATGTCTCTCTGAATTAGGATCTAGTATCTCGTCTGTATCATATAGCATTTCACCCTTGCTATTTCTCATGCTGCCTAACTCTGTACTTTTATCTCCCTTCATATTGATTAACGTCGATTTATAAAAGTTTCTTGCTTCCTTCAAAGTCGTTTTGCATTTTCTTCTCTTCTTCTATTCTGATTGTATCTTTAGTTTTCTTACACCAAAAAATTATTATTTACGATAACGTGCATCCGGTTGCGTCGCGAAAACCCAAAAATTTTCAGCACTTCGTTGAAAAGTCAATTTTTTATTTAAATTCGCTCGAATTTTTATGAAACCAAACATTAGTTCAGTCATTGGATCCTCCTAGGAAGCATTCCGATCACGGGCACCGTCATCAATGTTTTCAGTGGAAAATTTCGCGGTGCGCATCTCTCCCCGACACAGTCGTTATAGATGCTGCACAGAAACTCCGGGAGAGTTCCCGATGCCACACTTGAGCACTGAGGGGGAGCTACTTAGATATGCATTTTCTAACAAAATAGTTGAAGTTTCAAAAAAAAAAAAAAAAAAAAAAACGGATTTTTAGTAACTTTTCAATAAAATTGTTGAATTTCCATCAAAATAATTAAATATGGTTGCAAAAAGTTGCATTTTTAGTGAAAAGAGACCAAATTTCTCCCCAAAGAGATGAATGCCCAACCTAGAAACATTTTTCAGTCAAAAAATAAAATAAATTTCAATGAACCCGTTGTAGGCAAACTCCTTTCACGCACTCTGTGTATAGGCACACTGGTGCGAATGGGAATTTTCCGTTTTCGAAGCTCGTTATCTCCTTGAAAATTATAGATAATTTAACAACTAGATATGCTTTCCTATGTAAAATTGTATGCACAATCGAATAGTGATATTCAAATTTTTAAAAAATGTCAATATTTTGATTAAACATTAATTTTTGCAAGGAAGATTTTGAAAAAATATTTGTTTTTACTTTGTGATGCTGTTTTTTAAAGACACAACAGAACTAAATGTAAGTTATCACAAATTAATGATGAGACCCTGAGATTTAATAGAAACAATCTTTTATTTTAATAATAAATAATCTAATATTTTTTAATGGTGGGTATTGTTGTAGTAGACAAAATAGAAGAAATGAAAGATTGACTTAATGGAACTTTGTTTATTCATACATTTGCAATAACTATGATACAAAAAAATATTTTGCAGTCTGCAGTAGGCCCATCTGCGCCTTCCACTTCATCATTTGACTCCTTGTCAATCCTTTTATTCTCCTAAACAACAAATTTTTCATCACCTTCATTAGATAAACAGCTATCATTTCCATCAGACGAAAACATTTACTTACATTCACAACTTTACAATAAATGTTTATAGTGTTTAAAGTATAAATAAGTAATCATTTATATAAATTCTACTTACGTATACACAAAATAGAACTCTTACACTGAGAAAACAACTTTTATAAAATCTTTCTGAGAAACGAAATTACTGCACGGTATAGGCACACAAGTGCGAATTTGCACCAAATCGAACTTGAAATTATTTCCCTTTGAGTTCTACAACATTGGAATTTTCTTTGGTGCGAATTCGCACCACTGTGCCTACCGTGGGTTAAATTGTTAAATATTTTCTACAAAAAAGTTAATTTTCAACCAAGTAGTTATATGTTCAACCCAAAAAGACGAATTTTCGAGCAAAAAGATTGACTTTAAAAACATTTTCACATTTTCATCAAAATAATAAGTGAAAAAATAAGTAGTCTATTCAACCGTAAAGAATAAGCTCAAGAAAATAGATAATATTTATTGATATAAGAATTTTTGGTAACATTTTTTATGAAAATTTCAATGGTAAATCGAGCTACACATACCTTATGAACAATAACCACTTACAGTATCAAGCTGGAGTACGAACTTCTGTTGCAAAACAACCTGAACATAGAATTTTTTACAAATTGATCAGGTGTGGCGTCTCACTCGGACATGCGGCATCTCTCCAGGAATGGACTTTTTCTTAAACATTCGTGGTAATTAAAAAAAAAATTCGTATGTCAAAAACTGTCTCAGTGTGTTGGAGGGTCATTTAACAATTAATAAAAATTATTTAATTGATTATTGTTCGATTCACTTTGATGTAGTATCGATTTTTGGAAATGTGCGGCATCTCTCCCGGAATTACCCTATTTAAAACTACAGTTTAAAATAGTGATTAGCAATAAATTTACCAAATAGTAGCATTATCAATTCCTTCAGAAGATATGGTTACTAATTAATTTAGTCCGTTATTCTTACACATTGAATTAGTAGATTTTTACTAATCAGCAGTAAACGAATCGGTGCTATTTAAATTATTAGAAAACTGCTACCAATTAGTAGTTTTCTGCTCCTTTAAATTTAGAGACATCTAGCCGTAGCCATATTATTTAATTTTTTAATCATAACACAAACAATGATTTTTTTAATTTTGGGAATTGGTGTTGAAGATATGTTGCTTTTACAAATTCGAAAAGAGACGAAGTGAAGAACATATCAAGATTTAGACTTTTGTCTAATTTGAACTTTTCATTGATATGATTATGCAAACTAAATAGTGGAACGACGACTCATTTTTTATTGTTACCTATTATATTATTGTATTATTATATTATAAACACTATAATATTTATTTTATTTAAATTTAATATTTCCCATCTTACCTTGAACTCATTGGAACTAATTTTCCAAAAATCTGGTGGAATATACTTGAAACGAGTTGGTGTTTCTTTGTATGGGCTTTAGGGTCCAGTAATAAAAAAACTGTGTTTTTTAGTCATACGTTTCGACTCATGTGGGAGTCCTCTTCAGTGATTTATTTCTAAACAAACCCAAATTTACATTTTCAGTAATATACTTGAAACCTTTAAATAATCAATAGTTTTGGTAAATAATAGAATTTTTAAGATTTTAGTGCATCTCACGTAAACTAAGTTATTGAATTCCTATAAATTAATTTGTTTCAAAATAAAAATGAATTCAATGTACTTTATTTTATTCACATTAAATTCAGCAAAACTATTTAACTAAGAATTTAATACAATTGATTTAAGTTTACTTGTAAGTTATGAGTGGAATTCACTCAAGATTCTCTTTATATTGTATCTGGAATGTCTCACAACTAGTTTTTGATAAAAAACAAAATCATCGCCAGGACCGTTTATGAAAAAAATCCATTTTTCTTTCTAAAAAATTGAAATATCCGCAGTTTTCTTCAAAAATAAAGCGAAATATGAAAAAAAAAAGTTAGGAGAAAAAAAATTTTCCTTGGAAAAATTCAAACAAAAGGACCACCTTCATAGTTTTAAAACTCTCACTTCGTTTTCTAGTACAGTCAAATTAGCCGAAAAAAGGCCATTTTCTGGAACGAATTAGAAGCACGGAGATCTTTATCTTAAAATATTTTGCTGGACGTCCTTTTGAAGCCCTGAAAAGTTCCAGGCTGATTTCTTAATCAATTGTTTGTTATTAACAAAAAATGTGAAATCGGGCTTTGTTTTTAGAGTATAAAATAAGCTTTGATATGAGCCCTTAGCGAATAACCTATACGACAAATAGTTTACGAGATATGAATTTGTTAAGTAAAATTGTGCGCTTTTCAGTGAAGACAAAGCGATGATGAATTTTCATTGTTGCAAACAAAAAATCGCGATCGGGTTTTCGCTATTGGATTCTCAAACTGGATAGTTTGAAAATTAACGTGATAAAAAACATTTTTTAGATTTCAGAATCCAAAAATGACAGAGAGGGGGGAATACCTTTTTTTAAACGAACATATTTTGTGAAAAAAAATCTGTTAGTTCCATTTTGCTGAAATATCTAGCAGATTGTGCATATTCAGGAAAAAGTATGTTTAACACGTCCACAAAATTTTTCGCATTGTTTATAACAAATTGTTATACACAGAAAAATTGTCACATACTTACAGCGTCCAGTGAAGTTCTGTAAAATTGTTCACAAAATTTGTTTAAATAATATTTTTTGCAACGAATATATTGAACCTATTAAAATCCTGCTTCCTGAACTTTTTTTCTGTGAAAAATCTTATTGACATCTTGAATATACTTTCTCCTAAAAATGCACAATCTGTTAGTTATTTCATCGAAATTGAACTCAACAGATTTTTTTTACAAAATACGAATATTTAAAAAAAAGTGTTCTTCCACCCCTCTGTTATTTTTGGATTCTAAAGTGTTTTCAAATGTTTTTTAATACTTTGAACTATCCAATTCAAGAATGCAATGGTAAAAACCCGATCACACAATTTTTTTTAACAATGAAAATTCATCATCGCTTTGTCTTCACTAGAAAACGCACAATGTTAATTAACAAATTCATATCTCGTAAACTATCAGTCGTAGGATATTCGCTGAGAGCTCAATTTGAAGCTTAATTTATGCTATAAAAACAAAGTCTTATACACTTTTTACCTATCTCTTAATTGAAAGTATAAATTTAAGCAAAATTTTTTATGAATTTTTTCATGGCTTCAAAAGGACGCCCATACAAACATTTTAAGACAAAGATCTCCGGGCTTCCAATTTCTTTCAGCAGAAATCCTAATTTGACTGCCTCATTCTTGGAAAACGTACTTTTTTTAATTGTAGGATGCAAAGATTAGTTTTTTTCTCTTTTACACCAAAAAACAAATTGCAACAGATAGGCTGTATTATTATTTGAATTGTTTCGAAATATTTGGAAAAACAGTTTCAAAATAGTGTTATTAAATTTTTTAAGTATTAAGATTATGTCTAGTCCGAATTTAAAAGTATGCAGTCCGAAATCAAGAAGTGTGCAATGGAAAATTATCTTTATTTTTTCAACCAAATCTTGAGTTCTCTAACGTAATATTTATTCTAAAGTAAAAATGAACTTCTGCGTTCATTTGAATTGTTATTTTTCAGACTATAACTTACTAAATTATAATATAAATAAATTACTCATAATTACTTATAATTTATAAATATAAATAAATTACTCTTTTTAACGGGTTTTCCCTGATTCATTCATCTTTTTTTTAGCAACATTTTATCATTTGGTTTAGAATAGAATTATTTTGTTGGAAATTCAACAATTTTGTTAAAAACTTATACTTCTTGGTTTAGAATTCAACAGTTTTGTTGAAAATTCGTCTTTTTGACATGAAAATTCAATAATTTGATTGCATTTTTTTTCCTGTCGAACAAATTTTGTTGTACATTAAACTATTTTGTTGAAAATTCACCTTTCTGGTTTGAGGATTCATCTCTTATCTAGAAATTTTGTATTTTTGGCTCGAAAATTCATCTACTTAGTGGAAAATTCTTCCTCTTTGGCAGAAAATCTTTTTTTTTTCAAAATGCAACTGTTTGGCTGAAAATTAATCTGTTTTAGTTGAAGATTCAAGTATTTTGTTGAAAATTCGTTGTTGATGGTTAAATCCAACTATTTTTCATTTTCAATTAAAATCTTCTTTGTTGAAATATCAAGTATTACATTTTTTGTTAAAAATTCACCTTTTCAGGTTGAAAATTCAACTCCTTGGTTGAAAATTGAACTACTTTCCTAATAGTTCATTTTTTAAATTGAAGATTCATAATTTTAGTTGAAAATTTCTTTTTTTTTTTATTCCTTAAACTAGAAATTTAGTTTTTTTGTTGAAAATTCAACTGATTGGTTGAAAATTAACTTTTTTGTTGAAAATTCGTAATTTTGCGTTACAAATTCAACTGTTTTGTCGGAAATGCATCTTTTTGCATTGAAAATCTTTTTTTTCCTAGAAAATTAATTCTCTCAAATACAAATTTAACTAATCCATGTTTCGTTAAAAATTGATACCTTTTAGTTTAAAAATTCAACAGTTTAGTTAAAACTTATTATAAACAAAAATAATATAAGCTAAAAATTAATCAAATAAAATTTGGACTAAAATTACATCCATTGTTGAAACTATTCAGTTGAAAATTCATGTAATTTGTTGAAAATTCGTATTTTCTGGTAGAAAATTACTCTTCTTGGTTGAAAATTAAACTATTTAGTTAAGAATTTCAGTATTTTGTTGAGAATTATTTTTTTTATAGGAGCACTAGCGGACAAATGTGAGAAAATAGTGTCTTTAGAGTCATTTTTTACGGAATAGTATCAAAATAGTGTCATTGCTCAAAAAAGTGTCAAATAGTGTCAATTGTGAGTCCGACTAGTGAGTCCGAGGCCTGAAATGGGCACTGCTCAATTTCACCCAAATTTATTTGGCTTGAAATTCCTAAATTCACTCTACCTTCAGTTCAATGTGGTAGAATTTAATTGAATTTACATTTAATTTAGTATAATTCAAGTATGATTGAACATAGTTAATTTCGACGAAGTACGATTGAATTAATCATAAATTCATCTTCAAAATCACACGAATCCACTTAAATTAAATATTCATTCAACACAGTATTCCTTCAATTCAGTTCAATTATTTACACTCTAACTCGGAATTAAGTACGGTTTTGGCATGGCTTGCAGTGACCTTCAACATAAATCCAGGCAATCCAAACGAAAACAGGCAGGGTCGCATGAACCATTTCTGTTGGATTAGACGCATGCCGCGACCTGATGTAACTTACGCGCTGAGAGTGCGGCCCTCATGCTGTTTGTCACGCTTGACTGAGCACCGTCTCTCTTCCGTCCCCGCGTTTTCTCTCATAACAGAGACCTTAGATACTGATGGGCCTAAGTGGGGAACCAAACATAACAACTTTGTGAGGCTCTCCACTTGGGGTAATCGCTAGAGAGATTGATCAGCAACCTGGGTCGGAGCAGTATTACGGAATAAACGTGTCGTTTAATTAAATAACACGAGAATTCCAGATCAATCAAAAATATCTATACCTAACACCTATATACCTATATACCTACCTACTTTACACCTATATACCTATTTAACTTATACCTATTTACTCTATACATATATACCCATATACACACTACTATTTTCCAACCGAGCAAGTCACGCCTACCCCGAAAGGGAAATGGCTTAATGGTATAATAATAATAATAATAAAAACGAAACCGCCGAGGACATCAATTCTCGGAACGACGTAAACCCGGACTGATTAAATTCAAGTTCCAGTGTACTTGGATTGATTAGACTTGACATTTTCAGCAGTGCAATAAATTTGCGAAAAATTCAATGGAATTCACTAAACTATTATATATGAGATTGAAATACCCATTTTCTGCTTTCATTCCTCCATGTACTATACTTTGCACGGAAATAAAAGTTGTAAAAAAAAATTCCCAAAAATTGGTACTTAACTTTTTTACTCAGAGCTTCTATTGTCTTCTTAAAGGTATTATTTTCAATACCACTCTTTTCCTCTCTCTCTCTCTCTCCTCTCACACCCCTTCCTTTTCACCCTCCTATCAATTCTTTCATAGTAATGCCCACGTCCCGTCCACTCGACTCTACCATTATCCGTTATTATCCTCGCTCCCGGAAACCCGGCGCTATTGTAAACCCGAACCAGGATTGTCCGAATCTGCTCTTAGAAGTAGATTCTATTTTTAAATAACACTTCCTTCGTCTTTAAATTGCTTTAAAAACATCGCAGTACTTATTATGCATTGTTTACAACTTATATAATCGACTTTTGTTTTCGCATTCCCATATTGTATGAACATAAAATTACAGCATTGAAATTGATTTGAAATTAATTATTATTAAGACTTATTAAAGAGAACGTGATGTAGATAATGAATGAAGAGATAAGCGTTGATTAGTCACCAATGGAAATGAATTTACATTAACACCTCAATTAATTGATTAAAAACTGTATTTTGATGCTTGACAGTTATGACGATTTGCATCATTGAATATCTTCATTTGCATTTCAATCACACACATGTTGTTGATTATAAAATTACGGAACATTTATTTGAATCTCTGACTTACTATTATCCTTGTGTAAAAATATTGCATATTTCTTCAATCTTGAAGATCAATTGGTAGAAGGAGTTGATACAAATTTTGCGATTTTATTTTTTATTTTTAGGCTTGTCGCCCAGTATAGCTTTTTCTATCGAACAGTAAAGCCTTTTCTGAATTTTAAACCCCTCGGGTACCCAGGAATTTGCAATAATATTTTTTTCATGAACATAATTCAAGGCCCATCACCAAGTTTAATTAAATTCTAAAAGGAACGTTAGATTATTTTATTACTCTCACCACGCTCTGCACATGTCAAGAATTGTTAAATTAATTGAAATAATTATTAATATTAACAGTGTTGCTATAAAATCCCAATTTCAAAATTCCTGACAATAAGGTTAATGCAAAAAAATATTTGTTACTAAATTTATTTTAAACAACTTTAGTGGCAATGTTGATACAGATTTTTCATTAGAAGACATTCACAAATTACGCAAGACAAACGTACTATACATGAATTTTCAACAATTTAGCTGAATCTTCAACAATTAAAACTGACTAATTTTCAAACCAAAAAGACGAATTTTCAACTAGAGTTAAAGTTTCAATCAATGAAATAAATTTTTAACTAAAATGATGAATCTTTATCCAAAAAAATTTGTTAACGAAATTGTTGAATTATCAACCCAAAAGGTGATTTCTCTACCAAAAGAGACAAATTTTAACTGAAAATGATCAATTTTCAACCAGGAAGAGAGTACCTAAAATATTATCAAAGTTGAATTTTTAACTAAAGAAATGAATTCTGGACTAAAAATAGAATAGTTAAATTTCCAATAAAAAAATACATTTTCCACCAAAAAAATTCTATCAAAGGAATGAATTTTTAACTAAACATAGAACAGTTAAATTTCCAGTAAAAAATACTTTTCCAACAAATGAAAAATTGTTAATTTTCAACAAAGTAATTAAATTTTCAACCAAAAAATGAATTTTCAACTAAATATAGAATAGTTAAATTTCAAGTAAAAAAATCAATTTTCAATTTTAAAAAATTTCAAAGTAAATTTTTTAAAGTAACAGTTAAATTTTTAACCAAACAGATGAATTTTCCACCAAGAAAATTAATTTCATACAGAAGAATATTATATTTTCAACAAAAATGCATCAATTTTCAACTAAATATTTGATTTTCTAAAGGAATTGTCAACCAAAGAAATGACTTCTCAACCAAGAAGATGAATTAGTCACCAAGCAGATTAATATCCTACCATAAAAGACGAATTTTTATTAAAATACGGGATTTTTCAACTGAATCGTTGAATTTTCAACTGAAGAAGACAAATCATCAACCAAACATGGAAGTTTCTTCCAAATAAAAAAATTAAATTAAACAAATATATATATTCTTAATTAACTAGTTCCGCTTTCAAATAAATAGTTAAATTTTCAACAAAAAAACATGAATAATTGACGAAAAATGTAATAGTTGATATTTCAATCAAAAATTATTTTTAATTTATACCGCCAACAGTTAATTTGAAAAAAAAGAATTTTCAACAAAACAGTTAAATTTTCAACCAAAAAAAAATGAATTTTTAACCAAAACTAGAATAGTTAAGTTTCCAATAAAACAATACATTTTCAATAACAACAAAAATTTGAACAAAATATTTGAATCAAGCAAAGAAATTAACTTTCAACTAAACAAGAATAGGCAAACTTCCAGTAAAAAAATCAATTTTCAAACAACAACAAAATAAATAAATTGTAAACGAAATAGTTCAATTTGTAGTTGAAGAAATGAATTTTTAACTTAAATGATGAACTTAGACCAAAAAAGAGAATAGTTGAAATGTTACAAAAAATTAATTTCCAACAAAAAAAACACGAATTTTCAACAAAATAATTAAGTTTTAAACCAAAGAAATGAATTTTTAACCAAAAGGATGAAGTTTTAACTACACGGAAAAAATGTATCCGTAAAAAAGTCACGAACTAGTAGCTAGGTCTCGGATATGAGAAAAATTCGTCGGATATTTATGTATTTTCGTAAATAACCTGCGAACTTTGAGAAAGATTGACGAACTCGATGTGAAAATTCTAAAACGGTTCATCACTTTTTTTTTACGTGAATAATTACAAAAATATTACGAGTGATTGGGAAAAGATTCTCAGAGCACTCACGAGCTTGCCCGACAAATCTGGGAACTTGACCTAAGTCTCCCTGTACATGGCCCACGCACACACGCGCGGTGCGTGTGTGCGCTCGTATGTGTGCCTCGAGGTCGTCGGATGAGTGGCTAGAAGTTTTATAATACCTATTTTGTTTTGCCTCGATGGCTGCGCGTGTTTACGCACTCCTGGTTTATGTTTAGAAACTGGTGAGTCAGCAGTGTTTGAGGTTCGAATCTTCTGAGTTGCGAATTTATAAATTAATATAAAATTAAATCGCACAAATAAAATTTTTCCTCTTTTTATTTCAGTCTGAAATTTTCGGGAACTGTTCGTAGGAAATTCGAACTGTACGTAAGAAACTTCGAAATTTATCCATATATTTCTCATAGAAATAAGTATTTAATGTTTCATTTTTTTATCTCGTATCCGAGACCTAGCTACAAGTTCGTGACTTCTTCACGGATAAATTTTTTCCGTGTAATGAGATTGTTTTTGTACCAAAAAGACGAATTAATAAGAAAAGGAATTTTTCACCAAATAGTTGAATTTTCAACTAAAGAAGATAAATTATAAACCAGAAAGATTAATTTCATACCAAGAAATATTAATTTTTAACAATAATACATGCATTTTCAACTAAATATTTGAATGTTTAAAGAAATTTTCATTCAAGGAAATTTGTTCTCAACCAAAAAGATGAATTAGTCACCAAGAAGATTAATATTCTACCATAAAAGATGAATTTTCATTAAAATACAGGAATTTTCAGCCAAATAGTTGAATTTCCAACTGAAGAAGACAAATTATCAACCAAACATGCAATAGTTTTTTTCCAGTTAAAAAACTTAATTTAAAATAAACATTTTCAATAAATTAGTTTTTTTAACAAAGAAAAGTGTTTCTAACTGAAATGAGAAATCAACAACCAAAAAAAATGAGTTCTTAATAAACTATAGTTTCTTTCAACTTTCAACTTTCAACTAAGTAGTTGAATTTTCAACCAAAAAAGATGAAGTGAGTAAGTAAGTATACCATTAAGCCATTTCCCTTTCAGGGTAGGCGTGACACTACCCGATTCGGGTAGTGTTTCTAGGTGGATAGTTTCTTGTAGTAAATAACTACAAGTGTGGGCTCACCACACCCACGACGGGCCAACAGCACGCAGTATTCCGAATGGCAACCCATCCAAGTACTAACCGCCCCCAACGCTGCTTAAACGAATAACAATAATGATAATCAGTCTCAACGAAAAATGTAATGATTGGTATTTTCAATAAAAAAAGATTTTGATTTTAAGTCAAAAACAATTGAATTAAACAAAAATAATTTTCCACAAATTAGTTGAACCATTAACCAAAATAGTAACATATTAATTTTCAACCAAACAGTTGTTATTTTTAACCAAAAGAGATGCATTCTCAACGAAAAATGTAATAGTTGATATTATTCTCAAACAAAAAATATTTTAATTTCAAACAAAAAACAGTTGAATCAAACAAAACAAAAAAGTAGTTTCAACAAAATAGTTGAATCCTTAACTAAAACAGTAACAGATTAACTTTGAACCAGTTATAATTTTTAACAAAAAAGATGCTATTTATATTAAAATAGATGAATTTCAAACCCAAAAAGACGAATTTTCAACCAAAAAGAATGACTTGTTAACAAGACTGTTGTTATATGTTATACCATTAAGCCATTTCCCTTTCGGGATAGGCGTGACCTACCCCGAAAGGGGTACTTTCGGACGCGTCATTTTCAAAGACTCCTAAATGCATCTTAAATTCTCCCTA
>CAKNYM010052879.1:145062-174332 GCA_932195095.1 Andricus curvator
TTCTCCCTAAAACTTATAATATTGCAGTTCAATTATTATAACTATTTTAATATTTCAAGTGGGAGAAAATTTAATATATGTCTATATATAACTCTTTTTCAAACCTAAAGAGCCTATTTGAAGAAAAGAATAACGCTTCAGGAAATTTCAAAGCTTTTCAAATATTTTAGGAGTTGAATTTTCAAAAAATAATAAAATTAACTTCAACTTCATTTATCGAAAATTCCCTAACTTTATCAGCTTTTTTTTTGACATTCCATGACCTGTAGCAGGTCTAATAAAGTAATGAAAAAAGTTATTTCTCAATAAACTAAATGAATCTCGGATCATTAGGACCACAGTTGAGAACCTTTGTACATATAGGTTGGAGCGATCGCGTTTTAACCGGGCCGGAGACTTCAACGTCCCGACACCCGCGCGAGCAATGTTTCTGGTCGTTCGTTAAACGAGTAATAACTCCAGCCAGTGAATTACTAATTGGTTGAAAGCACGGCCGAAGTACCACCTCCCGTCGTGCTTTCAATGTCCTGATTAAAGTCAATTCTTTTTCTTAGCCATACATCGACGTACCAAGGTTGATCATGCAAGAAAATCTTGCCAAATTTGTCAAAAAATATCGAATGAAAGAAGGATAAAATGTAGCCCAAGGGGAGCCATTACTTTTAATTTTATACTCATATTTTATTTTTTTACTCATATTACTAAACAAAACAAATTTTGTTGTTAAGGCCTTGAAAAGCGTTGACATTAATTAATCAAAAATTAAAAATGAACTTTAAAAAGAGAATTTCAAATGAGTCACAATTTTCATGGCGTCAATTAAAAGTGAGGTTCGACAAAAATGAATAAATAAATGGAATTATTCTGAAGCGATTCAAGGTCAGGGATCCAGGAGCCTTACTCTTCATTCATCAGGTCGAGCTAGGTCGGAGAAACGCGCGAACGTTTTCCTGTGTTCCGCCCACGCGGTCTGTCCGTAAGGAGTGAGTCCCGGACGAAATCGCGAATCTCGCGCCATTGCCGAGCAAGGGGACTGGCGGGGGACCACAACAAGGGTGAGGGAGGGCGGGGGGCACATCGATGAGCCATCAGTTGGGAGCAATTGAAAATTTTCCACGGTGCCTATATCCGTATAGATATAGACTAAAGACTATAGGAGCTCAGAGCCCACGGAGTGCTTCCCTGAACAGGGTCGCATTAACCAACGTAGCCCGAGGCTCTTTTCTCTCGCTGGGTGCCCATTTTTCACGAGTCTCTTTTTTTCCTCTTTTAATTCCATCTTCTCCTTTTTCTTCTTTTAATCTCCTGCGCGCGGTACAGCTTCACGCACTTCGTTCGCCGGACCGTTCCTCCCACTTCGGGACTGCTGCCGGGGTCCCACGCCCCTCTCCACAATACCCCCACCCAGGCATCGATCTGTCTCTGTCGCTCGGCCTTTTCCATCACCGAGCGAATGCGATAGAGAAAGAGGTACCGAGAGAGAAAGGGAGAAAGAGATATAGGGCCCGAATTTCCCTCTCTTTTTCTCTTAAGGCCCAGGTAGATCGTCTGGCGTCTTGCAGGCGTCTGCTTCTATCTATCTCAGGACGCTCGTATCTAAACTAAAGTATGTTCTGTAATTTTCGAGAATATTACCGAGAATATTCTCGTCATCTCGTGGTATTCAAATTGAATTCGACAAATAAAAAAATTTATTGCAGTTATAATAAAATTGGATTGCAGCAATTAAAATTTAATTCTAACTATAACAATTGAAGCTATTGATGAAAAAAGGGCACATGCCTTTTACGATTAATGGTCCAAATCGATTTAGAGAGGCCTTACATATACATAATATATCAAGCTCATGCTGATATTCTAGTGTTCACAATAAATAATGACAATTTAAAACTATTGATAAATTAGGCGACAAACTTCAAAACATTTTTTGAAGTTTTAACTTTGAAAATTATACAAATTAAGTTATGACTAATTCGAAAGAGTATAAATAATTAAAACAAAGTTTTCAAGTAAGAATATTGCATTTTCAACAAAATAGATGACTTTTCAATCAAAAAGATGAATTTTTAACCGAAAAGATTAATTTTTTACCAAAACAGGCCGATTTTTAACAATACATGTAAAGTTAAATTTACAGTAAAAAAAATTTTTCAAACAAACAAAAATTTCATCAAAATAGTCAAATTATCAACCAAAGAGATAAATTTTCAAATTACATAATAAATCTGTAACCAAAAAATAAACTTTCAACCAAATACTTCAACTTTTAACCAAAGAAGGCGAATTTGCAACAATAAAACAAATTCTACAGAGCAGATGCATTTTGAACATACAAATATTAATTTTCTATAAAAAAGACAAATTTTCAACAAAATAGTTTAATTCTCATCCAAAGAGATTAATTTGCAACTAAAATAATAAATCTGCAAAAATGCACTAGTTAAGTTTTCACTTAAAAATATTAACTCTCAACACAAAAAACAAACTAATTTTCAACAAAATAGCTAAATTTTCAAACAGAGAAATTCATTTTCGATTGAAATGATGAATCTTCAACCAGAAAAATTAATTTTTAACCAAGTATTTCAATTTTCAACCATGTAGTTAATTTTTAAACCAAAAAAGATTAATTTTTTACAAAAAATGTAATAGTATATATTTTAAGCAAACCAGAAGTTAATTGTAAATAAAAACCAGTTGATTTCAACCAAAAAAATACGAATTTTCAACAAAATAGTTGGATTCTCAGCCAAAAGAGATTAATTATTTTCAATGAAACAGTTGTATTTTTAACCAAAAATGATTAAATTTCTACTAAAAGAAATGAATTTTCGAACAAAAAAAAAAAACAAAGCTTGAATCAAGAAACATTGAGAAATCCAAAAAGAAAAAAAAATGCAATAAAATTGTTCAGTTTTCTACCAACATAGTATAGATTTTTCAACCCAAAAAAACGCATTTTTAACAGAATAGTTTTATTTACAAAATAAGATTTTCTACGGAGAGAAATAAACGTTTCACAAAAGAGTTGACTTTTTAGGCTGAAAAGTCGAATGTTTTAGAAAAAATTTGACTTCTCATCCCGAAAAAATAAAAAAATATTTATACTTTTCAACCAAAAAGTGGCATTTAGAACAAAATAGTTGGACTTTCAAGCAAACTAAACAAATTTTGAACCAAATAGTTGTTTTTGAACCGAATAGTTGAATTATCAACCTACGAAGATGAATTTTTAACAAAATGACCGATTTTTCAAACAAAAAATATTCAACCTCAAGCAAAAATAGTTGCATTATCAACCAAACAGATAAATTTCCAACCAACAAAGCTGAATTTTCAACAAAATAGTTGAATTTTGAACCGAAAAATATTAATTTTCTACTAAAAAACATGAATTTTCAGCAAAAGACGTGAGTTTTCAAGCTAAAAAGTCGAAAGTTTTAGAAAACATTTGACTTTTCATCCCGAAAAGATGAATTTTCAACATAAAAGTTAATTTTCAACCAGGAAAGATGACTTCTATCGAAAAGTATGAATGTTTAATCCAAAAGGACGAATTTTCTGTCCAAAAAGACAAATTTTCAACAAAACAGTTGAATTTTCGACAAAAAATATTAGTTTTAAATAAAATAGTTGAATTTTCATTAAAACAATTAAATTTTCAACAAAATGATTACATTTTTGACCAAAACAGCTGAATTTGAATCAAAAATATAAGTAGACTTTTCAATTGAAAAGCACTAACTGTTATTTTTGTTAATATATTTTTTTAATTAAATTTTTGTAGTTAATCTGTGTCTAAAGAACATAATTATCTTATAACTAATGTTACTTGCACAAAAAAAATAGCACTTTTTATTATATGATTTCATCCCATTTATTGAAAAAAGCCAAATAAACACTTTTCTTAAATCATAATAATCAAAAGTAACAACTTAAAATCATGATCTTATTAAAAGAATCTGATTCGGAGAAGTTACTACTCTTCTGAAAAAAAATGTATTGACTATTAATTTTAATTAAGTAATGCTTAAATGAAAACTTTGGAGTCCATTTTCACAAAATTACAAGTTGGCGTTTGTGCCCTTTTTCCATGAAAGGCCTCAATTGAGTTACAGCAATTACAACTCAATTCTAGCAAATCAATTTCAAATTATAATCGAATTGTATTATGTATTAAAACCTTCCATTTTAGTGAATCATATTAAATTATAGCAATTGAAATCAAATATTAAAGGAACAGAAATTGAATTATGTAAATTAAAATTAATCTAAAATGAATTCAAGTGTAACATGAAGATATTTAACAAATGTTTTAGGAATCCAAATGAAATTAAACATTTTAAAGTAAGCTTTATAGGAAGTCAAATTCATTTATAGAAATGTAAATGAATGCTAGTAAGTTCAAGTAAATTTAGGTAAATTCGAAAGCCAAATGAAGTGTAATGTATAATTATAGTATTATTAGTTGATTATTTAATACAATGTAAAATAATTATTGTTATATTAAAGTTATTTTGAAATTAATTTCACAGGATTCACCTGCATATAGGTAGATGGAAATTGAATTCTATTTGCATTTTTAACTTTTGAAAACACTTTAAATAACAAGTCCCGCCAATTTTTTGCAGTATAAAACATAACTATAAACTTCAATTTTTCTACTCTTGGAAATATTCAAATTTCAAAACATTCAAATGTGGATTTCAAGTCAATACAAATTTTATATGAAGTTAAATATATGAAACAGTAATTGGAGGATTTTTCAAGAAAAATAGACACAATCCTTATTATTTTTAAGTGATAACATTCAATATCTTCAAAAGGAAGACTGATTGCGAATGTTTTAATTGAAAAAAAAAAAAAATCTGTCTTCAAAATTCTACTCGTATTTTTTTCAAGGTGGAGCGAGAGGGACCAACAAAATCTGGCGTCCGATGAAGAGCAAAAGAGACGGACCCAGGGGCCCGATGAGGGGTGGGGAGGCTCGATAATGTCGGGTGGCCGGGGCCCTAGCTGCCTGGCTCGCCGATGACTCGATGCTCTGTTTGTATCCGTGCAGATCCCAATGATCATCTCGCTCACTCGCGCCAGGTACTGGGCCCATAAGTTCCTCTCTCTCTGGCTGACGCTGGCTACCTGCGCGTCCAGACTCCGGCCCTCTCGAAACCGAGAGAGAGGTAGCAGCGAACCGCACAGGTGTGAGAGAAGGAAGGCCTCAGGGTCTCGCGTCTCTCCTCTCTCGGCGTAGCTTCAGCCCGAGGAGTGGGAGTCGCGAGGGTCCGCGAGGTGCGTGGGGAGCGGAGTGAGAGCAACAGAGAGAGAGGGATTGGGCCCGACCGAAGGAATGAGAGAGCGGGGTGCCCAGGTAAAGCGAGACCAGGACGCAGCGAGGGAGGCTGAGAGAGACGCGAACAGAAAGAGGGAGACGGAGTGAGAAAGGGGGAGGCTTGGATGCTGGGAGGCGGCGGCCATGTTGCCTATCTCGAGAGAAGAGAGAACTCCGAGGACCGAGCGCCAAGGTTCGTTCGTTGCTTGCAGCGGCGGATAACTTTAGTTTCAAATACACCTAACAGCCTCTTCAGCTTCGCATCGCAAATTTCGGTGTGATTTTGGAAATTCCTCTGTGTTAAAAAACGCGTGTTTCCTGCACCCCCTGTGCCGGTGAACCAGGAGTGGGTCGGTAGCAGGACCGGAAGGGGACCTACGGCAGAGGGAGATGGATAGTGAAACGGGTTGAAGAAGTGACAGTGCGTGGAAATTAAAAGTGATAATCCAATTCGCGTGATATTTGAATTTGGGTGATATTTGAATTCGGGTGATAGAAATTGGAGAATTTGGTGTTGGAACGAGAGAGGCAGAAAAGACCGGTGATCGTTGGAGGAAAAAAAGTGGGTGAGGTGCAATTGTCGGTGGTTCGCCGTCGGATAAAACAATCAGTTGGGCCTCGCCAGGAAAGCGGGGGCGACAGTGTTGCAGCCTCGGGTGCCGCGAGAATGATATCATCCGCGGAGATGTGATCCGGAACTCAGGAGGGACGCTCAGTAGTTTGTAGTTTCGTCCCCTACCCCCCGGGTCCGCCCAGATCAGTCACAACCCCCCACCCACACATCCCTCCCGAAGTGCACCTGATACAACCACTTTGCGACAACTCCCTCCTAATGCAACCTGGACAAGTGAGTATTCACGATTTTTTATTTGTTGCATGTTTCCTAGACGTAGATGTCGTAGATCCTAACCTCTCCGGCTCGTTGTGTACCTGCGCGACAGGTGGTGGCAGGCTGCTCGGCGTCAGGTTCTTCAGCACAGGTCCCTTTAAGTTTAGAACATAGAAAGGAACCCTGCACACCGTACCTTCGACGGAGAAATTTTACCTTTGGGCTCTAGTCGGGGATTTTCGAAGAGAATATTAAACTGGCAGGAGGCAAGAGTTTCATTGTTTTTGGTCTTGAAGAATGTTAGGAAGACTGTTGAATCATCTGCTAGTCTTTATTAGGAACCAGGCTTGAGGAATATTTATTTAGCTAGGAAAACAATTTATGAAATCACTAGGTAATATTAGAACCTTTATTCTTAACCATGACTGCAGAAACATCGCTTGAATTAGGATGTCAATTTTTGAAGATTGATATTATTCTGAAGGCCTCAAGGTGAAGGTGAACCAGAAGTTGAATTGACTCTTAGAAATTTTTTTAACTTGCGTCCTTCAGATTATCTCAAATTTTCTTTCTTCAAAAGATTCAATGATTCAGGGTCACTTCAAGGAGTCTTCAAATACCTAACTATAATCATTGATCTGATTTTGAGGTTTTAAAAAATAAAAATCATCTAATATTAAAAAGAATGAGCAAAATGTAACTTTGCAGTTTACCCTTTTGTTATTAATAAATTTTATAAACGTATTGACTATTTGAAATTCTATTTAGAAATTACAATTTTCTCTCCAGACAAGAATAAGCAACTGCGAATACCAGCCTTGTGACATTATTATAATGCCTTGCTGTGAATGTGCCCTTGTGATAACTTATCACGTTCCTTTTTGAACGGAGATATTTGTAAACACATTGCGTAAACAACTTTTTATAAATACAAAATAAAGTGGAGAAGTAAATAGCAAATATATCTAATCAAAATAAACCATACCATTTAAATGTAATTCCTGGTAATTAATACATCAATGATTTAGTAAGAGTGACATGTATTCTCTCCAATCTATTCTTTAATTTTGAACAATTTTATAAGTCAATATAATTTTCACAGACTGTAATACATGTTTTTACTTTGGATTCCTCTGACTCAACGAAATATGAAAAGATATTATACATTTGTCCTTGTAATGTCTTTTCATGTTCCTTTCCGAAGAACAAGGTTACTTGTTCCCACGGGTAAAAACTATGTTAAAATTTTTAGATTGAGATACTTTAAAAAATTGAGATATACAAAAATGAATGACAAATTTTGCCTAAAACCTCCACTTTGGTATGAAAAGAGATATATTTTTTAACATGTACAATTACAAAATTGGTTTGCAAACAGATAAACCAACCAATTTAGTCGCCCAATAATTTAACCAAAAACATGGTTTATGAGATGGGTGTGTTTATTTGTCAACAGTAAATTATAAGCTGAAAAATATTCTACAAATTATTATTATTACTTTTTTTTTGTTTTGTCAAGAATTAATTTAATGTTTTAAATACCCTCATTTGGTTCATCTTATTTTATCTGTCTAATCTCTAAATCTGAATCAGCGCAATTTCGTTGATTAATCAAGAAAGTGTCTACACGTACTAAAAAATCTGTCTATTTGTACCAAATTTTTGTACAAATAAACCCTTTTTTAGCTCTGTATCGAAAAAAATCCAGCTATTTGTGCCAAAATTTCGGTACTCGTATTTATTTATTTATGATTCAGATTTAGAGAATAAGATAAATACTATAAACTCCAAAATTGCTTATTAAAAAAAATCTTATAATTTTTTTTCTTCTCGAAATCCTAATTAGTTAAAAATAAGGAATTGAGAAGCAAAAATTCGATGACTGATTCAATTAGTTATTATTTATAAAATTCTTAGTCAAATATAATTAATGTAACTTGTCAAATAAATTTAGGGTTTTCATTTGATTAAGAAAATAATTAAATGATTTTCAATAATTTTTCGGTACATTTTTTACTCAAACTTAGTCAAATTTTATTCAAAATTAGTGAAATTTCACAAATAATTAGGCGATTTTGACTACTTGATGAAACAAGAATTCAGCTATCAGTTCGACTACAAATCAGTTAATTCCGATTTAAAGAGGTTTCCATGTAAAAACGAGACGATTTTTTTTCAAAATTTAAATAAAAGCATAGCAAGATGGGTTCACTGATCTCTGATTTAACCTATTTAATTATATAAAAAGATTATGAAACACTCTTTTTAAAAATCGGGTCAGATTTTTTTCCTTGGAAGTTTTAATGACAGATATATATGAAACTACTTTCACTCTCTCAGTCTGAATTAGTGAAAAGTCATTCACTCGGCCAGTTACAGTCTCTGCTAACTATTGGTAAGTTTCAGCAAATTATTTTCACATTATTAATAAATATTATTACTAAGAAAAGAAGTTACATTTCACTAATTTAGATAAAAATTTTGAGAGTATTCTCTTTAATACATTCAGCAAAAATATTTTCTACTCAAAAAATACCCAGCTAAACTTTTCCAAAGCCGTAAGCTCAATCACAGATTTCCTTCTGTATTTTTTACACAAATCCGAAAAATATGACCGGATGATAAATGCAAGGGAGGGGATCCTGAATGAACTCTTACGTCACATAATATACGAATGCTCCCTTAGCTGACATGGTTCGAACCTGACGACCCTGATTAATAAAACGCACACTGCACAATTTGCTCACTCTCACATCACTAGGTCAGATTATTCCTGATATCTGAAACTGATTCCTAATTAAATCGTGTCCTCTTCCTCGGACTGATTAACTTCCCTACTCTCAAAATTCACAACTAAAAACCCGGCAAGTGACATTCGCCATAGATCAAACTTCCCCATGAAAATATGATGATATTTCCATAAGTCTATGGCAAATGACACTCACAAATTGGAGAGGAGCTCGGATCTCTCTGGACTCTGGAGAGCTTGAGTACCACGTACATTCTGACGACCGTGGCGAGGGCGTAGAGGTACTTGAAACTTGAAATACAAACGGACCCCACGGAGGTGGGTCCAATCTGATCAGCCAGACCCGGGTTCCCTTTGAGAATCAGGTTAGACCGGCCGAACCAGCTTCTCTGCACTCTGGCTCCTCCGGTATGTACACAGAGAGACCGCGGCAACCTACTCCAATAGAGAACCTACTCCTTCTCCCAATCTCCTTCCGCGTAGTAAGTTGGTAGGTAGCTGGGTAGGTGGTAGATGGTAGGTAACCTACTACTTCCCGCCACCCTGTTCAGCTTCTCTCCTTCTCTTTCTGCAAGTATTTCTGGTTTGCCAACCCTCTCGCTCCTGGAGTTGTCTCTTTCATGGAGAACGAGCTTCTGCTAAATTGCTAAACAGCCTACGGATAGAGAAAGAGACTGACGTTCACTCTCGATCAGCAGAGCTTCTCTCTTCCTCGTTACGTCTATTATTACACGTGTCTATCAGTCAGTGCGAGCCACCACCTGACCAGCGGAATTCCAGTTTTACGAGCTGCGAGACTTACTGCAGCCTGGTCCACCGGAATCCCAAGATCGTAGGAGGAGTAGACCTCGCGTAAACATAGCAACATACCGCAAACGAGATTTCGGAAGATCTAGTTAACTCCTCGGAAATAGAGATCTGACTCAGCACTTTTTGACACCTGACCTAAACCTGATATTCCAGATGGGAATCCTCAAGTTGTGACTGTTATTGACGGTACCGGATTACACCTATTGCCGGAGGACTTCACCCAATTTTCGGTGCTTAGGGATTAACCGGTTATTGCTGAGAATCAGATCACTACAACTCTTACAATAATTCAATAAACTAAGGTCGTTCACTTCTTATCCAGAAGACGTTGATACAATCATTTCAACAATTCTGGTTCAGGTTTTATACTAACCAAAGAAAGCTCCAATCGGCTTCAATCATTTACGATTGGCTCAACTGCTTGATAACTCTTTTGATCTGATAGACTGATTAGGTGTCAGGAGCTATTAAGGTCTTGAGCTCATCAGATTATGAATCCTGATACATTTTCCCTTTATCGCACTCGTATGTGCCACATCCGCTTACTAATTGATCAAGCCTCTTCTTTTTAAGTCAACCATGCATTTCCTTATTCTCCATCCAGCTTGACAGTTACCTTATCAGATGCTTGTCTCTCCTTTTAGGTCTCTTCAATATTTAGATTCCAACTTTCTATCACTAATTCCTATGCCTACCAGTCTGCAGTCCATTTTCTCGCACTTCTTTCAATACCTTTCACAGCTTATTTATTTTATACTCACATCAACTCTAATCGAGGACTTGAAAGTAATTATCGACTTGCAATAATCGTTCCAATCCGTTGAAACTAATTTTTTAATATTTGCACCGGAAAATATCTACAACTCCTACGATTACCCATCTTCTAGTGATGTTCAATGAATAAATTACTTATTTTTAATGTATTTTCTATTAATTATTTGTCTATCAATAGCTTTTCTGAAACTTTCAGGTGGTTTTCACCTACTTCTCTCAAACTTATGTGCCATATACTCAGCATCCTGTGATAAAGAACCCCAGATCTCGAAACGTCGTCGTGCCACCTTTAGAACTAGAAGTAGGACAGGATTTTGCAAGCATCTTTAGAAAGACTTGAGTCACCTTGAAGCCAAGGTCAAGGTCATTTGAAGAGCACATGAGCGATCTCATCAAGGAAGAGGTGAAGAATCTAGTCCGCAGAATGTCTACCTGTGCGGACGAAGCTGAAAACACGTCCCTGCATATGCAGGAGAATTTATCTCCGGTTAGTTTAAATAAACATTTCATCTTTTAATTTATAATTCACAAGGTGTTTCAGACATAAAGTTAAATGGACTTTGAAAGACTGATGCATTTTTTCAAAAGAAAAATATTCTACAATCTTTTGGGTCCTCCGTGATGAAATCTGTCTTTACAGAGTCAAGTCTTTTACTCAAAGTTCAAAAATGTCTGGGATACCCTGTAGATCAATCTACCGGTACTTTTCATACCATCTGTCTTTTTCTCTTGATATAAATCTGCCTCAGTGAGGTAGCTATATAAAACGTATGATAGAGCGAAACTAATTAGGCCGCAGGGTTCTGTGAATCAGATTGAGATAATTGAGCTGCTCAGAGCTAAAGTGGTGCCAGTTACAAAGTCATCAATTACAGGTCGCATCGGTAATAGTAGAGCGTTTAACGTAATCTATGTCGCAGGTTGAGCGTGCAATTGATTCTATAAAATAGTCATAGTCCTGTGTTTCGGAACGTATCTCGCTGTCATTCTTAACTTGGCAGCTCAAACTTACAAGTTGCTGTTCACTTTACACGGAAAGGATTTGTCTGTCGGAAGATTTATGTCAGAGAAGCAACAATTATTCCTTTTATGTCAAACATTTTCCTCTAGTGGATAGATTTCCCTCAGTAATTGGATATTTATATTTTCCTCTGTTTTGTGGTGGCAGGTCTTGTCTATACAAGAATCCAAAGTCGTTTTTCTAAAAAAGTATCAACTTTGTATGCATATTCCATCAGAGGAAAAAGAGTGCTGTCCCTAGTGAAGATCATTAGATCTTCTGAAAACTCTTTACCGTAAAGTTAATAGTTTTGACGTAAATTTGACATTTTTTCGTGTCAGACATGTCGCGAAAATTGAAAGGTCTTTTTCTCGGATTGAGGTCAGAGCAAAAAGGGAATTAAAATGCAATGCAGAAAAATAAAATTAGGATTGCAGTTAAATACATGAAGAGGGTTCTCTGAAAACAGGTGATGATGTGTATAATCAATATTTGAAGGAAAAAATCAAGTAGAGTGCTGGGTAGCGTGTAAAGGTATGAGTGACAATTATTGGATGGACCCAAGGTTTGCATGGCGGCGAAATAAACGATAATGGTTGTGGCAGAGAATCGGCTGTGGGTCTCCAAGTCGTTAAGATTTCTTGAGAATGGCGCCCGCGCCATTCCGTTTAGATGAGGAACTTGAGACTTGAAAGCGACGGGCATTTCACTTTTAAAAGCCACATAAGGGCGTTCCGCTGCTCAACTTCAACCTGCGGGGGCTTCATTGCATGTTACAAAGCCGGGTGTGAAGTCAAGAATAAATTTATCAAAGATAAGGTCTCGGGTAATTATACTACGAAGTCACTTAAACACCGTAAAGGAAATTTAAATCCAGGCCTTGAATCGCCTAGAAGGCTTCAAATAAGTTGTATTAGTCGTATACAATTACAAAAAAAAAATCAAATAAAATATCGAACAAAAACTCACAAAGAACCCCACACAAAATACAACCAAGAAGATCACTCTTCTACCAAAAAAGACGGATTGTCGTCAATTAACATCAGTTTTCAAGCAAGTAGTCGAATTTTTAAACTTTAAATGGTAAATTCTTAACCAAAACTAAAATAATTGATTTTTCATTGAAGGACAAATTAATTGAAATAATGAATTTCCTAAACAACCGTTGAATTTTCAACCAAAAATTTGAATTTTCAACCAAATGGTTAGATTTTTAGTTGAAAAAAATAATTTTTAACCTGAAAAGATGAATCTTGAACAAAAAATGTAATAGATGGTATTTCAATCAAAAAAATATATCAATTCAAAATCAAAAACAGTTGAATTTAACCAATTAAGACGAATTTTTAACAGAGGACTTGAATCTTCAACTAAAACAGATTAATTTTCAACCGCAAATAATTGCATCGTTAACCAAAAAAATTTGTTTTCTAACAAAAAAGACAAATTCATAACAGTACCAAATTTTTCAGAAAGATAGTTATATTTTCAACCAAAGGGATTAATTTTCTATAAAAAAAAGACGAATTTTCAACAAAATACATGAATTTTCTACTCAAAGTGATACACTTTTAACCAAAAACGAAATGATTTTTCAACAAAATAGTTGAAATTTCTACAAAAAAGAAATTAATTTTCAAACCCAAAAGACAAATGTTCACCAAAATAGTTAAATTTGTAATTCAAACAAAAAATTAGTGAAGAAATAAAAAAATGTCAATCAAATTGTTGAATTTTCAAACCGAAAAGACGAATTTTCAACAAATCAGTTGAATTTTCGAACAGAAAACATGACTTTTCAACAATATATTAAAATTTTCCAGAGAAGAATTAAATTTTTGACAAAATGGTTGAATTTTGAACTAAATAGATGAATTTTAAACCAAATAGTTGAATTTTCAACAACGAAAATTAATTCGTGAAAAAAGGATTGAACTTTAACCAAAAATAGTTGTATTTTCAACCAAATGGTAAAATTTTGAAGCCAAAAAGACAAATTTTTTAGATGGCTGTTTAATTTTTAACCAAAAGGATGATTCTTCTATCAATGCATATATATATATATATATATATATATATATATATTTCATATTTCAATCAAAAATAGATTACAATTTTAAATCAAAAACTGTCAAATTTAACCAAAATTCTCAATTATCTTAAAGTATTCTCAACAAAAAATATAATAGTTGATATTTCAACCAAAACAGATTTTAGTTTTAAATCAAAAACTGCTCAATTCAATAAAAAAGACGAATTTTCAAAAAAAGTAGAATCCTCACCCAAAACAGGTCATTCTTAACCAAATAGTTGCATTATAATCCAAATAGACGAATTTTCTACAAAACAGGTAAAGTTTTCACAAAAAATATCTATTTTTAATAAAAAAATTGATTTTGAACTAAATATTTGAATTTTAAATTAAAACATATAAGAAAAGGTTTTGACCACAAACCTCCCATGTGAGACAACATAGAAAAATCCTTGACCCCCCCCCCCCAGACAACTTAATTTATGCACGGCCCTTATTTCCCATTTAAAAATTCTAAACTGCTTTTAAATTGCTCTTTTTGCCCTAATTTCATTAATTTTAATAATATTAGTCAAATTGCTTCAAAAATATATGACTCTAATATTCAAGTATTTTTAAATCGTATAGAAAAAAATTAGCTTGCAAATTCGTAGAAGTCCATATGATATTTATTTATCTTCATATTGAAGGAATACATCGTATTAATATATTATTTTTAAGTTTCACTTTTTTATAAATTGAAATGTTTATCAGTTTCAAAAATGGAATAGTGCAATATTCAGATAAAAAAATTATTTTTTGACTAAAACAAAAAGTGGAATTTCCAACAAAAAATTCTCCGAAGAGGTGAACCTTAAAACAATATGAGTTTTTAATAAACTTGTTCAACTTTCAACCAAGTAGTTGAGTTTTCATCTAAATTTAAAAAAAGATGCATTTTTAACCAAATAGGTAAGTTTTCAACCAAAAAGATGATTTTTCAACAAAAAAGTTAATTTTCTACAACAAAAATTGAATTTTCAAAAAAATAGTTTAATTTTTGACCAAATATTGACATATAAACCAATAATATTAATTTTGTACAAAAAATTTATTTTCAAACCAACTAGTTTAATTTTCAATTAAATTGTTGAATCCTCAACCAAATAAAATTAATTTAGAACTAAACAGTTGCATTTTTAATCAAAAAGAATGAATTTTCAAAGAAGAAGAAAATATCAATTTTCAACCAAAAAGGGAATAGTTACATTGTTAGTTTAAAAAAATAAATTCTCAACCCAAAAAAAAACACATTTTCAACAAAATAGACACATTTTCAACCAAAGAGATGAATTTTCAACTTAAATTATGAATCTTTAAAAAAAAATATTTTAACAAAAGAGTTCAACCCAAAAAATGATTTTTTTAACACAGAAAGTTAATTTTCTAAAAATGGACTATTTAAATGTTCAACTAAGGAGATGAATCTTCAAACAAAAAAATGAATTTTTAATCAAGTATTTCCACTTTCAACCAAATTGCTCTATGTATGACCAAAAAAGATGACTTTTTAACAAAGTAGTTACATTTTGAGGAAAATAGTTGACTTTTCAACTTTTCAAGAAAAAGGGCAGAAAGGGTATGTTTCTTAAAAATAGAGAAAAAAAAACAGAATTCCTCTAAATTTATCATCAGGAAACGTACAAATGTTATCTAAGTTCGTAACGTTATTTCCACTGCCCCCCACCCCCTAATATTATTAATGTAGTTTATGGACGGGCCCTGTCCTTATGAAAAAGAAGTCTTGGAAAGTATTAGATCTAATACTTTTTTCGCAAATAAGTATTGGGAATTCAATACTTTTTCGCGAAAAAAGTACTGGATCCAATACTTACCAATACTTCTTTTTCATAAGGGTGATTAATGATCTTTTTGATTCCAAATGACGTTAGGAATAAGTACTAGGGACGTAGAAAAGAGGGGATAAGAATCTTTCTAAAAATTGACGAACGTGTCGTTTTGAAAAAGAAAAAAAGTGGTTAGCATCGATCATTATTAAGTCAGAGAATGAATCAAAGATATGCGAATTTCAGTACTTCCGGGTCTGATAGGCACTTGCATTCTCACGGGATCGCATTTGTCTCCGATCTTGGCACGCGGATTATCCACGCTAACGGATCTAACGGCCGTGGAAAATTTATCATTTCTTCGTCTGCCGACAAGAGCTCGATACCGAAAAAACTTCGTCGGCAGTGGACTTACCGAGAAATGAATACCCACTTGTTTCTACGTGCTCAGACACTTTGAATTAAATTAGGAAAAAAAAAGAAAGTTCGTGTAACTGATTCTGAGGAGGCCTCCGGCTCTGGTCATTTCTCCCCTTTGAGCTCCGTTAGCTAATTACGTAAAAAAATAAAGAAAGCCGTCTATCGGATAAAGGAAAACGCCCAGTTAGGTTCAAAGTAGAAAATGAGACTAATGGAATTTATAGATAAAATGGAAATTGGAATTGGACGGGTAATTTAATTTCTTTGTGGCCTAATTATTTCATTCTGCTTCGTGTAAATTATATGGGATTTCTTTAGACTTTCTAGGAGTCTATTATACATATATTCTCATGTAGTAAATGTTATTGAAAATAAAGTACCGCACACTGGCCATGACGTATCACAGTGCCGTATTATGTCAACCATAATTCAAACGTACGATAGAGTCAGAGTGGTGTTCGTCTATATAATTATGACTTTTTTCCAAGAGCGTCACGCAGTACATTAACCAAGTCGTTGATTTATTGATGATTGTCACTATTCTTCTAAGACGCAGAAGGTAAATATCTCTGCTTTTAGGAAAATTCTTTATATTCAATTTATTTAGTAATAAATCTGCTTCCTATTAAAAAAATCTTTTCATCGCAATATCTCACATTCAAACGCCAAAACAAAGGGCATAAAATGAAAAAAAAAATGATGAAAAACGTATTTTCCATTTTTTTGAAAAAAACTTCTTTTGGCTCAAATTGATACCTTTTTTAAATCATACAATATTAAGTCCATTTTTGTGTGAAAGTGCATCATCTCAAGAGTAAGCTGTTCAAATTTTGTGCAAAAATAATAAAAATTGAAAAAGTTAACTAATTTTATGTAAAAAACGGCATTTTTTAACTTGCTTTCAACTTTTTCAACTTACTTTAATTTTATAAACTATTTTGATATATTTATATCTATTGCAAAACTATTCGCTCTTAATTTTAAGAAGTTAAACAAAATACATGAATCCATGAGTCTACGGTTTGAGTCCGTGATAAATAAATAAGAGGTCGTCCATAAACTACGTTAACATTTTAAGGTGGGGGGGGGGGGGGCTAGTGCAAAAAACCACGGCTGGTAACAATGGAAGTACTGTTGAAAATGCAACTATTACGTTAAAAAGTCATCTTTTTTAGTCAAGAATTCAACTAGCTGGTTGAAAGTTGAACTACTTTGTTGAAAAATTAATTTTTCTGGTTGAAGATTCATCTCTCCGGTTGAAAATTCAACTGTTCCATTTTTATAAAATTAATCTTCATTGTTATAAAATCATCGTTTGGGTTGAATGTTGAATTTTTTTTTTTTTTTGATTCATCATTGAAAACTGATATTTTAAATTAAAATTCCATCTTTTTGGGTTGACAATTCATCTATTTTGATAGAAATTGTATCTTTTTTCGTTAAAAATTAATCTCTTTAGGTTGAGGATTATACTATTTTATTGAAACTTCGTCTTTTGGCTTAATTTCAAATTTTTCGTTGAAATATCAATTATTACATGTTTTATCTCGAATAAAACTTTTTTTAATTCCCAAGTAGTTTAAAGTTTAACTGCTTTTACAAAAACTAATTTTTGTTTTGGTTGAAAATTCAAATTTTTGTTATAAAAATGGTTTTGTGGAAAATTCGTATATTTGGCTTAAATTCAACAATCTGGTGGAAAATTAAACTATTCGGTTGAAAACTTTCTTTTTAATTCATATTTTTGCTTGAAAATTTAACTATTTGGTACAAAATTAAATTATTTTCATTAAAAAATACTGTTTGGTAGAAAATAAACTTTTTTAGTCAAAAATCATATTTTCGAGTTGAAAATTCAACCTTTTTATAGATAATTCGTTTTTTGATATCAAAATTCAACAATTTTGTAGAACATTTATTTGTTTTATTGAAAATTCGTCTCTTTGGTAAAAAATAATCTTCTTGGTGAAAAATTAATCTTTTTTGTTAAAAATTCATCTTTTTTGGTTGAAAATTCAACTACATACTTGATTGAAAATTAATTTTTTCTAAGATTTAACACTTTATCGAAAGTTTAACTTCTTTGTTAAAAACTTGTTTTTTTTTTTTGTTTAAAAATTAATTTTAGTATCTGAAATGTGGCTATTCATTTTTTAGTTGGGAATTTATATCTTATAAGTTGAAAGCTCAACTTTTTAGTAGAAAATTCATTTGTTTTATTTAAAAAATAATCCTTTTTATTGAAAATTTCTTCTTTTTCGTTACGGATTCAACTATTTGGTTGAAAAGTCGTCTTTTTTTAGTTGAATTCAACTGATTAAGAATAAGTTTTTTCTGTTAAAATAATTTTTAAACTGAAAATTTGACGATTTCATTTTTGGTTAAAAAAATATCTTTTTTTCGTTGAAAATTCAACAATTTCGTTTAAAATTCATCTTTCTTGATTGAAAAGTCATCTAGCGGGTTAACGATTCGCCTATTTTGTTAAAAATGTGTTTTTCTTTCGTTTAATTCAACTGGTTCTTGGTTGAAAATGAATTCTTTTGTTGAAAATTCAATTTTTCGGGTTGAAAATTCAAAAGTGTTCTAAAAAATTTATCTTTTTGTTTTAAAAATTCAACTGTTTTTGGGTGAATTTTAATGTTTTTTTTTTTTTTTTTTTTTTTTGAAAACTGGACCATTTGGTCAAAAATGCGTCTTTGTAGGTTGAAAATTCGACTATTTTGATGAAGTCATATTTTTTTGGTTCAAAATTAAACTTCTGCATTGAAAATACAATATACATTTCGCCTTTAAATCTTAGGAATTTAAAGTGTTTCATATTCAATTTTAAGGATTTTAAGGAATTTCAAAGGATTTCAAGAAATATACAAAATTTCAAGGATTTTCAGAGAATTTTGTAGGATTCGCAAAGATTTCAAGGAATTTTTAGATATTTCAAGGAATTTCACAAGATTGAAGGATTTTATCAAATCTTCAAGGATGTCAAGGGGTTTCGAAGATTTCTATGAATTTGAAAGGGTTTTTTTAAGAGAACTATAATGCATAAGTTTAATTTAATTTTTATTTAAGAGGTTTCAACTGATTTATACATTTTCAAATGGATCTTCGCGTTTTCTTAAGATTTCAAGGGATTTTAAGGGATTCCAAAGGTTTTCATGAGATATACGAAATTTCAAAAGATTTCAAGGGATTGCTAAGGATTTCAAGGGAGTTTAAGGTATTTCATGGAATTTTATCAGATTTAAGGATATTATTAAATTTCATGGAATTTGAATGTTTTTTTTTAAGTTCAACTTAATTTCTATTTAAGAGATTTCAACTGATTTATAATATTCTAAATGGAGTTTTACGTTTTGAAAAGATTTCAAGGAGTTTTAAAGAATATGAAAAGATATAAAAAATTTCAAGAGGTTTCAAACTATTTTGAGAGGTTTCCAAGGATTTCAAGGAATTTCTAAAGAAATTTTGAAAATAAATTCAATTTCATAAAATGTCAAGGGATTCTAAGTGATTCCACAAATATCAAGGGATTTCAGGGCATTTCAAGCAATTTCACAAGATTTAAGGATTTTATGAAATCTACAAGGATTTTCAGGGATTTCAAAGATTACTAGGGATTTAAACGGATTTTTTCGAGAACTATAATATATACAGGATTTTAAATATTTCCCAAATTTTCCGGAGATTTCAAGGAATAGCGAAAGATTCCAAAAATTTTAAAGGATTGCAAAGAATTGTGTAGGATTTCCAAAGCTTTCAAGATACTTCTAGTGAATTTTGAAAAATAAATGAATTTTGAAGAAATTCCTAGCAATTTCAAAAAGTTCAGGGGCTTTTAGGTATTTTAAAAAATTTTACAATATTAAAGGATTTCAAAGATTTCTAGGGATTTAAATGATTTTTTCAGAGAACATTCATGAATAAGTTTAATTTTATATCAATTGCAGAGGATTTCCATTGATTTCAAGCAATTTTGTCAGATTTCTTAAAAATTTCACGAAATTTTACATATTTCCAAACGGTAATATTTCCATGTCGGTAAAAGGAATCTGCGATAAAAATCGGCTTTAGGCGGAACCCCGTTTTTAATTTATTTTCTGGGTTTGTATCGTACTTTTTGGGAGTTTTAATCAAAGGAAATATTACTTTTCTTTTCTTCGGATTTCTGTTCTTGGTGCCTAGAAAACCTTCCGCGTCTAGCCGGCATGACTTTTTTAGTGTTTTATGGGGCCCACCTGAGAATGGGGCTCGGCTGCGGTCTACCATTCTCGTTATTCCGCACAACGGGAGGTAGGACAGCAGAAAGGCAAAATGCGAGGTCAGGGGACGACCTGACCGAGGCTAAGGCAAGATTCCATAATACCAACCCGGGACGCGGTTTGTAATTTATATTCGGTGGTGCGATGAGATTTGGGTCACCACTCTCGGGCCCAAAACGTGAAACAATGACATAACGATAAGGCCCAAGGATAGATGAACATTGACGAAAAGAGGATGATATACAATACAAAATTATACAAGGTCTCAAAATCCTAGACTTGGACGCTATTTTCTCTTTTCCTTTAATTTTCTCCTGCGAAACTTTTCTGAAGTAAATTGAACTCAGAATGGGGGGGGGGGGGCCGCAACGCACAATGTGACATCACAATGGAAATTATAAATATTATTATTATTATTATACCAATACTCATTCCTTTCGAGGAAAGCGTGACTCACTTGGTGATGAAGGGGGTAACCGTGACTCACTCGGTGATGAAGGGATTAATGAGAGGGGGTGGGGGGTATAGATTTTTAGATTGATCTAGAATTCCCGTGTTGTTTATTTAAATAACACGTTCGTTCCATAACAACTTTTTAAAATTCTCGAAAAAAAATAATAAAATTGGTGATTTTATTTTAGAAGTAAAGAATATAAATACAGACCTCACGCTCTGCCCCCTATCCCTTTTTCAAAGAGAATTCCTCTTTTTCACCCAGTTTTCAAGAAACTTCCCTATTTCTCGTTTTTTTTTAGCTTTTGGTTTAGAATTAATCTCTTTTGGTTAAAAACTTTATTATTTGATTGAAGATTTAATTATTTGATTGAAAATCCGTTTTTTTTCACATACAAATTAATTTTTTCAACTGAAAATTCAACTAGTTTATTTTTGGCTAAAAATTGATAGTTTTTAGTTCAAAATTCAATTATTAAATTTTTAATTGAAAATTCGTCTCTTCTCGTTGAAACTTTAACTACTTGGTTAAAAATTCATTTTATTGGTTAAGATTTAACTATTTTTTTGGAAAATTCGGTATTCTTTGGTTGCAAATTAATCTTTAGAACTGAAAATTGAACTATTCCATTTTTTGTTCAAAATGAATCGTTTTTAGTTTAAAATTCAACTCTTAGGCTGAAAATTGATATATTTTGTTGTAAATTTGTCTTTTTTGTTAAAAATTTCTTTCTGGTTGAAAATTAATTTTTTGAACTGCAAATTTACATTTACATTTTTTGTTGAATATTGATCGTTTTTAGTTTAAAATTAAACTTTTTAGGTTAAAATTCAACTATTTGTTTGAAAATTAACTTTTTTGTAGAAAATTTGTCTTTCTTGCTTGAAAATTCAACTGTTTTGTAGAAAATTCGCCTTTTTGAGTTGAAAATTCTATTATTTTTGTTGAAATATCAACTATTATATTTTCCGTTGAGAATTAATCCCTTTTGATTAAAAATTTCACTTCTTGGTTGAAACTTAACTTCTTTGTTAAAAATTGATTTTTGAATGATGTGCTTTTGTATAAAAAATTCAACTCTCTTCTAAAAAAATCGTCTCCTTGGCTTAAAAATTCAACTATTCGGTTCAAAATGCAACTGTTTTCGGTTGAGGTTTAATCTTTTTTGTTTAAGAATTCGACCAATGGATTGAAAACTAACCATTTTAGGTTGAAACTTCAAATATTTGGTTGAAAATTTAACTATTTGGTTGAAAATTCATCTTGGTAGGTTTGAAATTCAACGATTTTGTTAAAGAGTCATCTTTTTTGAAAAAATTCAACTGTTTTGTTCAAATTTATTCTTTTTGGATAGAAAATTCGTCCCTCTGGATTGAAAATTCATTTTTTGTTTGTTAGAAAAGGCCCAAGTTAAAGATTCAACTGTCGTATAAAAATTCTTCTTTTTGGCTTGAAGATCCAATGCTTTCTTAAAAAATGCAACTGTTTGTGGTTGAAGTTTAATCTTTTTTGTTTGAAAATGGAATATTTGGTTAAAAATTCATCTGTTTGTTTGAAAAATCAATGATTTGGTTGAAAATTAATTTTTCTTGGTTTAAAAAGAACTTTTTTGTTGAAAATTAGTCTTTTCGGATTCAAAAGTCAACTGTTTTCTAAAACATTCACCTTTTTAGCTTCAATTCTCAACTCTTTTGTTCAAAATTCAACTTTCTTCTTGAAGAATCAATATATTTTGACTTGAAGTCTTTAGCGTTCCATATTGAATTCAATATATCTATTAACCCCTTATTTTTTAAAAGAAAAATTACCTTTTCTCTGTTATAAGAGCACTTTAGGCTGTAAAATCGGATGAAATATTATGTTTTGGTATTTATTTCAGGCGTTTATTAAATAAAATCGCAGAAAATTTTCTGTTTGAAAGGGGGGTGGGTGGGGGGGGGGGTAAAATTTGTGACATCGCCCTGGGGGGTTCAAGCTTTGTGTGATGATCTGTGACAAGGTAGGGGTGCAAAAGGCTTCAAAGTACACCTTACTCTCGGTTTAGGAACAGTGTCGGGGATTGCCTCCAAATAGCCTTGTTTCCACATCGGGAGTATCGAAACATAAACAGTCAAGGCCACCTGAACCATTTCCAATTGGAATGCATAAAATTGCCCAATATACTCGACTGAGTACTCGCGCACTGCGGCCTTTCCGAGGCGAGAATCGCCACCGTCTCTCACCCCTTGAGCTGAGAAACTGCGTGGGTCAGCAATTCTAGGAATTCCTAAACCGCGAGTTCCTAAATCGAGAGTCAGGTGTAGCAAGACGTAGTTTTTGAACGACCCCTCAATGTACAAAAAAGCAGTACAATCATAGAAACAAAATTCGCTACTTGAAAAATTATCAAAATTTTCCTGCGGCTTTTGAGGAATCGAATTAAATACTCCGGATTTTATGAGTCAAGTAGTATTACTAGTTCAAAACGTATGAAGTGTACTGAAGCCGCAAAGAGGCTTCGGAATCCGGGGGCGCGGAGTCTGGGCCCCAAGGCCCTTCCTTCCTCCCTCTTCCCTCACCCAACAATCTTAATATGAGCCTTGCTTTTAAGGTGGGGACTTCCCTAGGCGTGTTGTTTGGGAATATTAAGTGTTCGCTCCTAACTCCTATCTCCCTTTCTACACGATACACTCTTTCTGGAAGAGGCTTACGACCGTGAGTTTTGCTATGCGCGATGATTCTTCAGATTTCTCGCACCTAAGGATATATTCGAGAAAACGACCTTTGCATCGGACATTTTGTACGAACCGCGTATCACGCCCACGTTCGATAAATACACGACGGATCGGCGACAATGGAATGAAGGGAACTGATTCAGCAAGAATATTAACATTCCAAGTCACAACATTTAGATATTCCGGAATTTATTTGATATTCATTTTAACGATAAACGCCTTTTTGTGAATAAATGTCTTATTGTCTAATTTCTAATATTTAGTTTAGATTGTAAATGATTTGATACATTCTTTAAATTGGCTCAGAGATTGAGCAACGTCGTACTTGTATGACACGTCATGAATTTTGCTGTAATCTCTACATATTTTAGATAAGGTTGCATAGTACCCACAATCTGCTTTATGATCTGGTATTATGAATAATTTCAGCTTTTGCGTCCATTCGGGTGCAGCTCTAATTTTCATAAGTTCTAGCAATTTCTGAATGTCAATTAATCTATTGATTAAGTTATAGAGAAAAATCATCGCAGCGCGTGATCTTCGATTCTTGAGAGAATCCATGCTTAGCACTTCAGCCACATGTGTCCATTTGTCCAAGTAACCATCTTCCCTAGGGATCCTTAATTTATACGCCATTACGCTCAAGAATTTTTTTGAACAGCTTCAATATTTTCTCTATAAACCTACTGATAGGGTTCCCATACAATTGATCCATATTCCAATATTGGCTGCACCAATGATACAAACAAGTTCCGCATTGTTGATAAATATTTAAAACCTGTTGATTTGATATACGTAACACAAAACCTAGTATCCTGTTTGCCATGAGTTCAAACTATGAATATCTTGCTGAAGTAGTTGAGCATCATTTTTACTATCTATTACAGCATATAGTTTGAGATCATCAGCGTACAATAATATCTTACCAAGGGAAACATCCTGTCCAATATCATTCGTCAGATTTTTAAATAATATTGGTCCTAAGTTTGATCCCTGAGGTACTGAGGTACTGAAATACTGAGGTCCCTGTAACTTGCCAGAATCTAATGGATTCTATACGCCTTTCCATTTTACTTGTTCCCATGTGGAAAAATTTCGTGGCGCTGTACTGTTTCTGTCTAGTTCGCCTTGAGTCGACCCTGGCATGCCACAAGCTGACTGTCCAGTGGCTAGACTGGGATGTAACGCTCGGATCGACTAGTTTCTAGACAGATCGTCTATTTTGATGAAAAATAATTGATAATTAAATAATATAATTACTTTTTATCACATAAAAGTCTAATATATATATAATACTCAGTGGGGAGATTATATTAACAATGGTGGCCCTCATCAGTGGTTAATTTGTATTCTTATAAGGACAATACATTTTTCAATTTCTGAGAACTGTACTAGAGCTAGACCCTTATATTTATATTACAAATTTTATTTTAATAATTTTTTTCAATTATTGTAAGGACAACACACTTTTTTAGATTATATTAAAAATTTTATTAATTTATCCAATTATTGTAAGGGCAACACACATTTTAAATTTATGCAAACATTATCAAAGACATTCAAGACTGTACTAAACCAAATTTGAAATCATTTTCATATTTAAACTGCATTCTTACACTGCGTCCCTTATAAATATTTTTTGTAACTGTCTTTTCCAGAATAAAAATTAATCACTGATGAGGGCCACGATTGTGCGCCGAAACGTTTGTTTCAATTAAAAATTAATTGAAGTGTTTATTATAACCCTAAATCTAAAATCAACATCCAATATTATAAACAATTAATCTAGTATATATATATATATATATATATTTTCAGCTAATTAAAAATAAAATAAAATGTTTTTGTACACAAAAAAATGAAAAAATGAGTTCCCGCAAATCTTGTACATACGTCGGGTGTCGAACTTTTGATGTAACTTCATATCATTTTGCTGTAACTTTGTTCCGTCGCCTTAACACACTAAGCCATCTAAAAGTTGAAATTTTTTTCATTTTTATCGGATATAAATTTCAATTAATTACTTCGTAATATTTATTTCAATGAAACATGAATAATTTGTAAACATTAAAAGTGCTTGATGTGTGAATAAATCATTGAAAATAATAAAGTTTGATTGATTATACTTGCAACTAGGCTACGAAATAATTATTGTTTATTATTTCAAATAATTAATACGTTAGGATTAATTATCATTTACGCAATCAATAAATAATTAAAATAAATTAAATAGATCATTTATGTTAAAATTTGATTTTCTAAAATAATATAAATATTATAATACATAGCATTATACATATTCTAATTATTATAAATTTTATATAAATTTAATAAAGCTTTACTATATAATTGAATTCAAAGAAAATGTTTTCAAAGATTCTTAAAAAAAGATCGTTTTTAAGTATACAGTTCGTATATTAAGATTTTAATCACCTTCAATAATTATTCTTTATTATCTTAAATATGTAATAGTGTACATTTAATTATTATTTGAGCATTCGTGCATGTATTGTAATTTGCTAAATCTTTTATTACAAAATTATTATTTTTTGAATCCACTTCGGTAATTTTTGTTTAAGTCGAAACCGTATTTCTGTCTAGAAACTATAGCAGAAATCTGACATTCTTCATATATTCAAATTCGTAACGAACTCCTAGATAGCGCCAAGACTGGGGCTGGGCAGCAGAAAGGTTTGAATCAAACGCGTAGCAAAACTAGACAGCGCCAGTGCAGCGCCAGGCTAGTACTGCGTGAATAGACAGGCTTGAAAAAAACTGTACTGGCTTTAGTAGTGATGCATGTCGATCATTTAAAATTCTTTCCAAAATCTCGTCAGATTAAATTAAAACCTTAAACACCATACTCATCACATCGAGACGAACGATCACTCAAGTCGAGATGATCGTCTCGTCTCGATCGACTTTTTTCATTAAAAATTCTTGATCTCCATTACATTTCAATTCCATCTAACTATGTTTTAAGCAAATCTCGATTTTGTCCAAAAATGATCGACATGAATCACTAGGCTTTAGCATGACTCAAGACTGCCGCGAAATTTTTCCACATTACCCACAGTTTGCAAGATTTGTAACAGTGGATCTTCCAGAATAGAAACCATGCTGCTCTGCTATGATTACATTCTTAAAGGAATGGAATTTATAGTATATTTGCCACAGTAATTCGAATGAAAATTGGTCTGTAATTTTTTACATTTTGTTTCGGTCCAGATTTATGAACTGGAGTGATTGCTGAAATTTTCCAGCATTTTGAAACTACTTTGGTAGATAAGAATTTGTTAAATAATAACGTCAACAGTTCGGTCCTGCTCCCTTGTTACTATCAAGTTTCTGCGTTCTATTATATACCTCTTTCGAAGTTATATTCAACTGAGTTAAACCATCAATTTGCTTATAATTTAGAGACATATCAGATAATTTTTTATTGACATGAACAAAATTAAAATAATTTGCAAAAAACTTCACCATATCAACATGGTTATCTGTTTCCTTATCTTCGTAATTAATATTTTCAGGAATAATTGAGTCATCTTTTTTTTCATTCACAAAACGCCAGAAATTTCCCGGATCTTCCTTAATCCATCTCTCTACATTATCAAAATATATGAACTATATAAAGATTTACTTAGAGTGTTATACATCTGGTTCTTAATGACCTACGTTTTTCACAGTTTTTTAATGTTCTGGTATCCTTAAATTTAGTATGAGCTATTTTTTTACTAATGTATTTAATTAAATTTTTATCAAACAATCTTGGATAAGTTGAAGAAAATATTTTCTTATACAGGTTACATATTTTTCTATAACAAAGTTTGAATGATAGGACAGATTTTCAGCCTCTATATCCACGTTTGACGCTGTAAGTTCTTGCTCCTAATTAATTTTAGATAAATATTCAGATATTTTGCAGTAATTATCTTCAGAAAAATCCCAGGTGTAATAGTCTTTGGATTTAACATACAATTCACTCTTTATATAAACATTGATTTCCAATTGCAGATGATATTTATCGCAATTTACAATGTGGTCCACTGACACATTTATATCTATTGTAGAGATATAGGAAAAAAATTAATTCTAATATTGACCCTTTTTCATTTATAATATAATTTGGTTGCTTTAAAAAAAACAATTTAAATTATGGAGTAAAAACTGAGCCGATTCATACATTAACTTCGAGTTTGACTTATTAGAACCCCCTTTTAGGCTTGAAATTGAATCATTGCTAATATCATTTTTCCAAGAGATCCATATCATCAAGAACGGTCTTGTAATAACTACAGACGATTCTAAAATTAGGTATATTTAATTGAATATTTCTAAATGGTCAAATATTCGAAAATTCCATAACTCAGGCGACTAAAAATGGATATTGTAGTTGCGGAAATGTTTCTGACTACTCGTATCTTTAAAGTTTGGAATATTTGGACAGTCTTCTAATACATCATTGATTAGGGAATATTAAATATTCTCAGAGTTTGGATACATTTTTGTCGTCATGAAATATCTTTTGTTCATTGAATATTCAAACTATGGAATGATTCAATTCAACCATTGGGTATTCCGACTGAGGAGTATGTCAACCATTGGGTATGTCAACTATGGAATATTTTCACCACTAGAGGTTTCGTGTAATAGATGTTCAACCTATAGAATATTTCTTCCAATGAATATTCCAATTCGGAAATATTGGATCCATTGGGTACACCAACAAAGGAATATTTGTTTCTTCGGAAATTCAGGATGGCAAAAAATATAAGTGTGTTTTTTTTGGTCAAAATCTACTTTTTATATTTTCAAACAAATCGCTAAGAGATTTTGCTACTTGAAGTGTAGAAGTTGCCTGATTTGAAATTGATCCAGTTTAATTATATCTGTAGTTTCAAGTACTGTCAAATATTCAAAGCGCAAACATTCCAGCCCCATAGGAAGTAATTGTCATTCTTGACCATAGAAATTCTTTTTTTCATGTAATTACCTCAATTTCCGAGACAGATTACCGTCTGAAAATAAAAATTTTAACGGATATTGGTTACGCTACTTTTGCTTATTTATTTTCCATTACAATTGCAGACTAAGTCGCGGATAACCTACCGCAAGAATGAGAAACATTTAAGTCGTAAGGTTACTCGCGGACGGGCCCCATTCGATGAACAGACAAGTCTAGGTTAGGTTCAGTAGTTCTCTGGCTCTCACGGCCGTAGGCTTCCTCAACCAATTAAATGTAATTATAGAAGACTTCTTGCCAATAAACAGATGGCTCTTCTGCTACCGGCTCTCTATTCTTTTTCTGATCAAAAGTTAAATATCTCCAGGCAATGTCGCACTAATCAGATCCTGTGATTCAATCAACTCTGCGTTCCACATTTTATCAATTTTATCCAACGAATATCAATCTTATAAATAATTATAGGGCAAGCCTCGGACTCACGTCAGAGATGAAAAATAGTGTAGTGTAACAAAATTTGAAAAATAGTGTCCAAATAGTGTCACAGAATTTGTCAAGTATTAAACTTATGTGCAGTCCGAATTCAAAAGTGCATAGTCCGAAATGAAAGAGAGTGGAATGGAATCTATAAATTATCCGCATTCCTATTTATGTATCGCAGGCTTTACAGATTTTTCCATATTCTCCTCTTTTTTTTCGTTTTTCCACTTAAATGACACTTGATGACTTTGTGAAGCTCTTCACCCGGGGTGATTGCTAGAGAGATTGATAAAAAACCTGAGTCGGAGCAGTGTTGCGGAACGACCATGTTATTTAAATAAGCAGCACTGGAATTGTAGATTAATCTAAAAATCTATACCCCCCCCCCCCCCTGTACATCCTCCTACCATTTGACTTAATGGTATAATAATAATAATAATAAAATACGAACTGAATTAATAAAACCCAGTAAGAAAATCGAACTATTTTTTGTTGTTTTCTTCTTGGCCCTAAAATTCAAGAATTTGATTGAAATATTTTTTTCTTGACTAAAAAATTTGTTTTTGGTTTAGTAGAAATTTACCTTTTTTGATTAGAAATGCAACTGTCTGGTTAAAAATTAATC